>JAOEHI010052211.1:0-17083 GCA_025447815.1 Percopsis transmontana | reverse complement strand
TCAAGGATGCTTACAGGTAGGCCAACTCTGGGGCTCAAACCCACGACCTTCCGGCTGGGAGTCCAACACCTAGACCATTAGGCTATGCTGCCCCCATTTCACTTAATCATCCATTTATCATCCAATATCAATCCCTACATACAACATAGTGTAACCATCTATCCCTCCATCCAATCATCTATACCATGCATCACTTAAAGGGTACGCAAACTAAAAACAAACCATCTACAGGTTGAACATTTGGCAGGGTAAGTGAATGACCCCTATAGACCTACTGTTGCTTCTTCCATAGGCCTATAATATAATAAATCATAGAAATAACAAATAAATGTATACAAATGAATAAAATTATAGATTACAAATAGTAATACATAAATGTATATTAATTGAGAAAATAAATGGCTTCTACGCAAGAGAGAAATGGCTGTAATGTTGTAGCTAGGTTGTAAATTCATTTAAATATATTATTAATCTGGATCAAAATGGTTTACAAACGCTATTGTCCTACCAATGTAGATATACACCAACTGTATACAACTAGCGCAGCACGGGACCACTTCTCAACAGGGTAACAATATAACATGATCAATATAGCCTACTGTACATAACAAAAACGGGCAATCTCACACGTGATTATTTACATTTGCCGTTCTTACTTTGTGATAGATGTCTGGAATACTGTAACACAAGGAGACAGATTGAGCCAGCCACCCAACTACAACAACTAAGTTAGCAATGAACACAGCAAACAAACAAAAAACTCTTTTATCCATCTTAAAACACGTAAACATCTATTTGTCCATCATGGCTTACCTGGCCTTCTTCTCCCTGTAGTCGTAAACCTGCACCGCTGCATTGTGGGGCACCCTGTAGGAGACCACTCTGGTCTTGTCCCGCTCTCTGGCCTCCACGACTTGGCCCCGTTCGGAGCGGTCAGCCAGGGGGTCACGGGTGGCCAGCAGTGTCTCCACGTTCAGGGGCAGCTCCTTGTTCCACAGCTCCTCGTCCTGCGTCAGCATGTAGGTGTGGCCGATCACCGCTCGTACCTGGATGGCAACGAGACAACGACAACTAACGTTATAGAAACCTGCTCTCGTCAGTCTGTTTCTGGCAGAAACACACACGAACTTCAGACCCTGGATATTTTACGCTAAACATACAACAATTCTTGATTTAAATCTTTAAGTCTTCCTAAAGGAGTAGTACAGTACAAAAAAAGAGCAGCGGGAACCTCTGAAGTTTGCGTAGGTTTGTTTCAGCGTTACTGTGGAGGTGTGTGTGGTTTAGCTACTGCGTGGAAGGGAATGTCTGGAGCATCGACAGTATAAATAGTGGACGGAGCAACCGTGATGTCACCCATTGGTTTGTGGACTCTTGTTTTGAAGCCATGTTGGAAAAATGGAGCCGGAAATTACAATATTTGGATGCGAGGGTAGAGCCTGGGTAGGAGCATAAGGAATAAGGAAGCACTCTATGCAAGCCCGCCTAAAATAAACGGCAACCTGTCGCTACACCTGTGGAACTGAATGTCATATTCTATTTAAGAAGACTATAAACTAGCGATTGAGACCATAAACTCGTCAGTAACCCGTTTATTGCGCTAATAAATCATGTGTCATTTACAATGGGAGTCAATCGAGTCAATGAGTGAAACTGTTTTTTGCAGCCAAGGTGCATCACCTAGTGGCAATTTCATAGAATGCAGGGCTTAGGGCACTTCCGCGTTGGCTTCACTTTATAGACCTGGAGGCTCCGTCCACTATATTATACAGTCTACGGTCTGGAGGTGTGGTTCATGGGACTTGGGGATTTAGAACAGGTGTGGGCAATTTACCCATCTCCCTAGTAAAAGGAGCGCGGGAGAGACGCCGACATGCCCGGAGGCTGGCGGCGTGGAAACAGAGGGCCAAACACAACCCTACTATTTGTTTTAGTCACCAGGCAGCGTTGAAGTGCCACGTGTTGTTGTGTGTGTCGGTCTGTGTGGATTATTGTTACCTGTTGGAAAACCCTTCCCCGTGGAAATAAATCTGTGCGAAGAGTGGACAGAGCTTTGCATTCCAGTTACCTTTCCTGTCTTGATGTCCCTGACGTAGATGCCCTCATTCTCGTCCAGCGGGATGGCCGTCTGTCTGAGCACCACCTCCACAGCGACGGGGGGGACGTACTCGATGGGCCCGCGCAGCATCCAGCGGTCTCCAGGGCGACGCAGGACCCCGCCCCTCTTCAGATGCTTTCCTCTCCGAGTGTCTAGCTCCTCCTCCTCCTCCTCCTCTTCATCCTTGTGCTGGCAAGAACGGGGGAGGGAGAGTGGGAGACAGGTTAATGTGGCGATGCAATGGCGAGACGGGGGGAGGGGAGGGGAGAGAAGGGGAGGGGAGAGGACAAGGGGAGACAGGCACTGGGAGGTAGGAGGAGAATGAGGGGGCCAAAAGAGAAAAACAGTATTTGGGACAGAGAGAATAGGAGGAAAAGGAGGGATAGAGGGAAGCAGAGGAGGTGGAGTATTGAGGGGACCGGACAGAAGGAGAAAGGGAAGGTATGGAGGGATGTGGTAAACAGAAGGAGGGCAGAGAAGAAGACAAGAGAGGAGATGTGGAGTAAGTTATAAAAGAAGTATGATGATGGAAAAGGATGGTTATTGTTCCAGACAGGGTTCATTGTGTCAAAACAAAGGTGTTAAATAGACGATGGTCTATTTAACACGTGACACGATGTGTCAAGACGATTGTCTTGACACAAGGCAGAAGGAAATATAGAACAATTCGGATTTATGTTTATATGGGACAGTGGTAGCTCCCATCCATGTTTTCTCAATCAGAAAATAAAACTAAAAGAGCATGAACATTTGTCCTGTTTTTCCCCCTGTAGTCTCCAGCAGACTTTGACCTTCCTTACCTCCTCGGTGTCGATGAAGGCCTCCACAGCCTTCAGAACCAGGCCCTCTTCCTCAGACAGGACGTAGACATCTTGGATGCCCTGCTCCAGATGCTCCCCGGGCTGCAGGAAGAACGAACGTTCGCCCTGGAGAGAGAGAGAACGATAGACAGAAAATGTGTCTCCACTCTCTGATGTGTATTGTAACACATCATTTTTTTAATAGCGTCTTTAGTTTTTTGTAATGCTTGTTGTAGTGTTTTGTGAACGCAAAATAAATAAAATACAATAAAATAACTTAATAAAACCAAAAGAAAAAAAAAAATACAAAACAACAAAAGAACCCAACCTTGACCACTCTCTTCTGGCCCAGCTGGGGTTTCCCATCAGTGCCGACTGGGTCCAGGATGACGCAGTACTGACGACTGCTCAGCGTGGTGACATTGACCACGCCCACCACCTCCTCCGCCACAGAGGGGATGTGGGCCTCCCTGTCTGCTATGGTAACAAGCCATTCCTCCCCCGTGCGACGGTCCCGCCCACCTGCATCCTTGAAGGGCCGCAGAGCACGCACGTGCAATGCTTTCTGGGAAAGACAGGGGAGAAATTGTTTTAGAGATTAGGGAATTTTGTATAAACTTTATGGCGATTGTGTAGGCCTACACAATATATTCAGTTAGGTTAGATTTTATTGCTTGATAAAAACTAAAATATAAGTATAAAGAGAGAGGGAGAGAAACCGAGGCGTAGATGATGGTTCACCTTGTCAGTAAGGATGAAGGCGTTAACGATGTCAATCACCTCTTCATGAGCTCCAGGCAGATACGCGCCCACCTTCCTTACCTGCCACTCCTCACCTGCATGAGACAGTCAGACACACCCAACCGTCAGAGAGACAGGTGGGTTTTCATCTGTATTAATGAGGGGCTCGCATGTGCATTTTGCTATTGTAGGTGCACCGTTAGTACACCATACCATCCACTCCTTCTTAAGTTTGTTTTGGGGAGTTTTCCCTTGTCTGACCGAGGACATAAGGTGTACCTTTATACAGAGTGGCACATGTACCCATTCTGGAAATGCTCTCTACAGACAGCGAAAGTGATTCAATAACGAGTTGCGGAGGTGCGGATAGCCTTACATTTACTCTCAGCTGGAATGCCAGAACAATTGAGACGGTGGAAATTATTGATAGCAGCATGTTCAATTTGTTTGTTGGCATGCTACAATCAAGGTATTGTAAAGAGGAAAACAATAAAAACACATTCAGCTAAAAAGCTGCAGCTTGCTAGGAGTGTAACCCTCTCTACTGTGTGCAGTTGTGTTCCGTACCGGTGACCCGGTGAACCCCTCCTCGGTCCATGCCCTCCTTGCGGGCCCTAAGTCGGATGGCTTGGTTCTCCCTGATCACCGTGGCCTTGATGGTCTCCAGAACAGCCACCTCCTTCCTGGGGATGTAGGTCCCTGCCAGGGTCAGACGTCAGAGGTCACACGGGGGGAAAATGGGGCACTTAGATGTGGCAGTGTGTAACTTTGGTCACAAGGGGGCAGGGTTGTGCAGGTCCCCATCAACACCTAGACAATGACCCGGGTGTGTGAGGCTGGGTATTTGCTGTTGTTATGTGCCTCTGCTTCATATTCAAACAGAAAGACTTGCCTCTATAAAGTGGGACACAAACCTCTCCTCGCCAGTGTACGCGACCTGTGAGAGTGACAGTTTCTTCCCAAATTAAATGAATCATCTGAGTGATCGCTTACCAGGCCCTTCAAAGAGCCACTCGTCTCCAGCTACCCTTTTCTCTCCTCCAGCCTCCTCGAAGTCCAGCAGGGCCTGTAGACGCAGCGCCGTGTCGGGATACACAATCTGCAGCGGCGTCACATTCTGAGAGACGCAGAGACGAGAGGAAGACGGAAGAGCAGGTCAAAGACAGGCCCATACTCTCAATGCTGCGTTAACTTCCCTTCTTAGGTTAGAATTGGAGTTATAATTTAAAACCTGTATATACTTATACCAAAAACGGACATAGAAGAATCAAGCCTAATCACAGACGGTCCTTTAGCAGATGCTTTTATCCAAAGCGACTTACAATTACATGGTGCTATTACATGGAGCAGATAGGGTTAGGCATCTTGCTCAAGGATAGTTACTGGTAGGCGAACTCTGGGGCTCAAACCCACGACATTCTGGTTGGGAGTTCAGCACCCTGACCCTCCTAATAATAATTCCACACAGCTCCTGTCTCCCAGCAATGTTGCTGTATATGGAGGACTGTGTGCTTTGGCCACATTTGACAGACAGGAACTCCAACGCAACGTCATCTCCAGCAGGTAAACCAATGTTAGAGGATTTTGAATTCAACTTGTTGAAATTATAGAATTCCATGTTGAGACAAAACATGGAAATGTAGATGAAGGGAATTACAATTAATATGAACTATCCTGCCCTGAAACAACCAACTAAATGACTGTAACCTGAGCTCCGCAAAGTCTCATTTCACATTTATATACACATTAAAGACCTAAACAAGTAATAGTTATTTAGCTGTCTGGAGTGTTGTAGAAACCATGCCAGGTCAAGGTGTTTGAACCAACCTGCTGGATCTCCTCTCCGGGGTACAGAGGAAACGGGTCCTGGGCCAGCCGGATCTCCAGGTCGGCATGGCGAAGTTTGGCCTGTCCCGATTGGTCGAAGAGCACCTGGTCATTATCGTCGCGGGAAACAGGGTTGGCAATAACGCAGTAGTGACGTGGTGGCACCATGGTCATACGGACCGGGGAGAATAGCACCCTGGGAGAGGAGCAATACAGAGGGAGGGTAATGACAGAATCAGAAAAAAAAGAGGCTTATTGGTGCTGTATGGGCTGCAAAAATCTCTATGTGAACTCAAATTAATGCTGTTTTTATCTCTTAAAACAACTGAATTAAATGTTAAAACGCCACTAATGTGGTAATACATGTATAATTTTTTTTAACTTTTTTCAGCTCAATATGTATTTTGTGTGCAAGCAAATCGGTTTGTGTGTGTGTGTGTACATAATACATGGACTAAGTAGCCAGACCAGTGTATCCACAGTATGAGCATTGATCTGCATGGATTAAGTTGTTGCACTAATCTTGTGTGTGCGTGTGTTGTAACCACGGCGATAATAGGTAGCTCGTCCTGAGAACATACTGGTCCAACTGTTGGCTGAAGGCGTGATAACAATAATGTACAGTATGTTATTTGAGCCATAGCCTTCGATACAATACGCCTAGCCTCTCCTATAAAAACACACATTAACACTGAATGCAGCTAGCTTTTAACATGAAAAAACATGCTACACTAAAGGAGTTTCTATAAAAGCTGCATCAGATAACGTTTTTATTGTAGAATATCAACTTGGAATTGGTCTTCCCAAGGTCCAGTGAAACCTGCAGCATAGCATGGAGACCCCCTTGGTTTTCAGTGATTCGACAGTATCTGTACGGGATAGTACAGTGGTGGGAAATATAGGCCTATTGGTAGTACACAGGATGTGAAGCTGACACTGCGTTCCACTGCCATGGGCAAAGCTATGTCTAAAGTGATTTCTGCAATAACAGATAAATAAATAAATAAATAAATAAATAAATAAAGAGTGCAGTTGCTTCTTCCAACCAGAATGGCTGCCCATTCTCGAAGTTGTCCTATGCAGCTTTAAGATGTATTGTCTAGTTTGTCTCTGCGGAGAGAGCTGACCTTTCGTTGTCTTGGCGGATGTAGGTGAGAGGGCCAATCTCCACGCGGGCGATGTTGGTGTTTTGGTCCAGGACATGGATGTAATGATGGGGCGGGATGCGAATGATTGACGCATCCACACTCATCATAATCTCGTGGCCGTGCTTTCCTCCCGTCGTGGACATCATCTGGGGGAGACAGGTGAAAACATTTCTCCACTATTTAAAACATTTTTTTATATTCTCTCTCTAATTTCTTTTACTCATCTCTAATTTAGTATATTTATTGCATTATTACCTTAATGCCGGCCTATCTACTTTTAGTTACTTCTTTTTATAACTGTATTGCCTTACCTTATTACATTGAGTATTTTGATTACATTAAGTAGTCTGTCAAAGCTCTTGGTAAAATGTATTTTAAAACTTGCTTTATAAATCATGATTACTATTATTATTATCATTTAGTCTTACATGAAGTGGTTTTCTGCTAGTTTGTTCTTTAAAAAGATTCCTGGCCAGCCTCATATAGCCTGCAGATTTGCATTATACTAGGCCATGTCGCAGAACATTAGTCAAGATGACATCATACAAATGCCTGAAAAAGGTGTGTAGCAATTACATAACTAAACAAGGTAGCCAGGGACAATAACCGGGTTACACCAGGGTTTATTTAAACATGTCAAGGTGAATTGGAAGACAGAGTGGTCTGGAGTATTGCCAGTAATGTAATAAATAGTGATTCTAGGTGGGGCCATAGGAACTGAAGCAGATAAATGGTTTGAGCCATGCAATATGGGAGGCATAAAGACCAGGCTCTGTACAGAATGCTGTGTAACGATGACAACCAGCATGGCACACCCTTAAGGTAAGGCCACATGCAGCACAAACAAATCGCATAATACACATGCACACATTGAGCAAAGTCTACTGATATGCTCATTCTCCCAACACCCAACACACCCATCTGAAGACATTCCACTGGTGTTGAAATCTTAGAGGGTTTAATAGGCTTCTTAGTTTTACTGAAAAAATGAACAATATTAACAGGGAACAGGTGTTTCTAAAAGGGGAAGTTACCATAGTGTAGGTAACCACATGAAAATAAATATTAACCACGTTAGGTGTAGTATACAGCCTACTGGTAGATAGTTCTGTTACTTGTTACTAAGCAATCGCTAAAACAACGTCCTATCCTAAAGTCTGTTTTTAACTAATCTGTGAGCAAATCTAACCTGGGAAATAATTTTTTTTGGAAAGGGGTAGGTGATTGGATGAACCATCTGTCTGTCACCGTCTATCACGGGCAAACGTCACACCTAAACCACAGCCGTAGCTGCCAGTAGTTCCAAATAGGACGTTGATTAGTCCGAACCACCGGTGGTTCGGCCACAAGTGCATGAACTTGAAGCCTGGCAAGATGGATTCTTGCATGATTGTGCGAATCCAGCTGCCTCGCAAGGTAAGAGCAAATCATCCAATGTATGTAAAGCATGATAGCAGCACTATCCTGTTAGGCACGGCCTATAATTTAGACGTATAGTAGGTCTGTAAGACTTCATTGCAGGCATATTTTAAACAGCCCTCTAATTATTCCTAAAAATACATCATGTCACTGCAGTGCATGTTGCATCTGCTTAGTAAAGTAATCGGATACTGGGCAATGGCATTTATGGGTAGGCACTAAAAGGGTATCCGCATATAATGTTAAAAGCTAACCAAACAGTCGATGGTTTCTGGAAATAGGATGGAATTTTTCTAATTATGTGGAACGTTTTAACTACTGTTATTTACCACAGTCCATTCTATAATTGACACTACGTCACAAATTAAGAGTAGGCTAAACCAGGAAGTCTTCCAATCCGATATATTCATCGCTCAAAAACCGCTCACAAATCAAAAGACTCAAAAGAAACGCCTATAGCTGCAATTAATAAAGGGTACACGCACTTAAGATTTGTAGTACGTAGACGTAGACCCATCAAGTTAACACCAGAATCAGGTCTCGACATCAGCTATGATGTCAGGGTCCGCGGAGCTGTTGTCTATTACAGTATGAGGAAATATAGTTCCAGGGTGGATAAAACTGCGGTGGAAATACTTGGGCAGATTTTAGAACATATAGGCTATGCTCCAGTAGCCCAGCTCCACGTTTCTCCAACTTCTAATCGTATTCATCAGAGTCTACAATATAGATTATCCTAAAAATAAGATTATAGCCTACATTTCTCTCTGTAGGTTTTCATGAAATGTTATTTGGAATGCCCTGCCTTGTTTTCTTCCAAGGTCTCCTACCTTGCTGTGGTAATCGGCGATTCGCGATGATACAATGACAGGCTGCTTTCTGGTCCTCTGTCTCTTTCAGTCACTCTAGGTGGTTTAACTGTAAGGTTTGAAGCTTAGAAACTTTTTCAACAGCGTTGTGTGACTGCCGAGAAGAATGACTCGGGGGGCGTTTCAGGAGCACCGTGTCACGTGGCTTAAAGGTGTCGTGCCATAAAGTGATCGTCCGCCGAAACGGATGCCATCCGCAGGGAGCGTGCGCAGTCTCAGTTAAAACAACCACAATTATAGTAATAATGATAATTGCTAATATATAAAATAAGATGACAAGAATATAGCGCATACATATATCAACTTTGTATACAAATAACAGGGTTAACAGGTTTTTGCTGTAAGATTTCTCTTTAATTTTGAGAGCCTATTACAAGCAAAGCTATTCAAATTCTTTTGTTTGGTCCTCTAACTTTAGATTTTGCGAATTTATCTGTTGGAGACGGAACAACCAATTAACCTACCGTTTCAAATTGCTTTACTTAGTAAAAAGCTTTAATATCCAGTATTTTACTCCGGTAGGTAGCGGCATGTAGCCTACCGTAACGTTGATACTAGTCAGCTACGCCATTGGAAAAGGAGAAGTAACATTAGTAGCCTAGGTTTGAATTTCATGGCGCAGATTAAAAAAACACAAGCAAACTGAAACGTTAGAAAATAAACTTGCTGAATGTTCTGAGAACGGCGAGTGTGTTTGAAATGTTAGCTTTCAGAGCTAGTCTGCTTCCCAGCGGGCACCTTGATATCAATTTGACGTCAAATATTAGTCAAGACGTGATCAATATGCTGTATAAAATAATTTTAAATTCAGTTTGGATGCAAATTTCTTCCAGTGGTAATTGGGTGAAATATAGGAAATTAATCCCACACTGAAATTGGTTTATGTATATGTAGGCCAATATGTTTGACGTTTAATCGAGGTCAAATCAATGTGTGATTTTAAACGTCAAATTTATGTCATATAGACAATACATTGGTAAATGTGTTGACATGCTTGTCATTCTCCCATAACATCTTTGTTGACGTACTAGAGATGCACGTGTATTGACTTTGCCTATAATTTGCAGCTACTCTAGATAATGGCATACTACAGAAACTGGCAGAAACCTAAGGCAGAACTGCTGGCTCTTGCAGCTGATCCAAATGGCAGTGATGCAGATGAGTTGCTGGGAGCACAGTTCAGTGAGGATGAAACTGCCTCTTTGTCACCATCAGCTTATGGCAACATCTCTTTTTACGCATTCGTGTCTTCTGACACTAAATCTGAGGTTTCTGACAATCTATCTGTGGTTTCTGAAGAGGAAACTGCTCCTGATCTGTGCGAGGAAGTTGCAGCTTGGGCAGCTACCAACAAATGCAAGCGGCCTGCAATAAATTAGTTGCTAGACATTCTAAGGCGCCAAGGACATCGCCTTCCCAAGGATGCCAGAACACTGCTGCCAAAAGAGTGGCAACAGTTGAAATGTGCGGTGGACAATATACTTACTTTTGTATTGCATCTGGCGTTTTTAAAGTTTTAGCCCAGAGTCCTGCTTTCCATGAAGACCTCATAGACATGTGCATCAACATCGATGGCATTTCACTGTCCGGCAGTCCCCTCCATGTCTCTCACACTCTGCTCCAGAGCTCCCGCTCTCCGCACCACAGCACTCCACACCAGCGGTCCCATTCTCTGCGCCACAGCTCTCCACACAAGCAGCCCCGCTCTCCGCGCCAGAGACCCCGCTCTCCGCCCCACACCAGCGTTCCTGCTCTCTGGTCCAGAGGTCCCGTTCTCTGCCCCACAGCACTCCGCGCCAGAGGTCCCGCTCTCTGCGCCAGAAGTCCCGCTCTCCGCCCCACAGCACTCCACACCAGCGTTCTCGCTCTCCGCACCACAGCTCCATGCCAGCAGTTGCGCTCTCCACACCAGCCCTCCCTCTCTTCTCAGCCGTGGTCCCACACTTCACGTAGAGGGAACCAGCACCGAGAGGGTAGTGACCTATTCCCATCAGATAATGGAAGTAAGTATACCTCCTTATTTTCTTACTGACGGTGGTGGTGTTGCAAATGGAACAGATATTTTTTTTCATTCCGATTTTACCTTCAGAGTTCCAAAGACGGGTCCTGTATCTGCTGGCCGATATACGTGAAAAGCTGTCCCAGGTGGGCCAAAACTGTGAGCCCCCAGACTCTCAGTTCCACCTGGAGAAGATCAACAGTAGGCGTTAGTTTAAGAATCTGGAAGGGCAACTGGCTTATGAAGGAAAGAAGAATATGATGGTCAGTTTAACCATGCCAATAGTAATACTGTTATCTGTGTTCTTGATGGGGCGAAATTGTAATTTAAAAATAAAAGTGTTTTCAGATGTCTCGGTTGGTCAAGATTGGGGGTGGAGACCTAGAGGACTGTAAAAAAAAATTGTTCATTCAGCTAAACAAATATTGGTTACTGATTTCACTTGGTTGTCTTTTTTCTGTTGGCAGAGTTCTTACCAACACCGTGCCAAAGAAAGCCTTTGGCAAAACACGGCTCTTCCGAGTTATAATCAGTATGTACAGTAAGTAATACTAAATCACTTTTCTAGTATGATGAGAGGATAGTGTCTAGGTCAGTGTTGCTCATTGCGCACTAAGCTTTTTAGACACCGCAGATGCACAACGGCAATACATAAAAATAGTGGAAGCGATGTGTGAAAGCACAATCACTCTATTCTTTCTCACTTGGAAAAAATTGTGAGGATCACTAGTGTGCTTGTTTAGAGAGTTTTATTAATGGTGGATTGCTGTTAGTATGAGTGATGGATGCTGAAAATCTTAAAATTCATGCTGTACTTAAACTTAAAACAAGTCTTACAAGTTGCTCCATCTTCATTCAGGTGCTGTACAGAAGTCCAACCCTGCATAGTCAGAGGCTGATATAAAAAAATACATTAAGAACTTTCTCCGGTCTGCTCCCGACAGATATGGGGGTATGGTACGCCAAAAGGGCCAGACAGCAGTCGATCTATGTTCAGATTCCGAATAGGTTGCAAAAAACAGTTCATCATCCATAGACCTATCATCTACAGTATATATAATTTTTTCCATCATAATACATACTTTTAGTTTACGTTTGTATTTTTGCATTTGTGGCTTAATAAATACAAATTTTCTAACATTTTGTTGCTTTTGTGTCGTTAATTTGGTGTTCAAGAATAGGATAATGTGCTTGATTTGCATTTTTGACCTGTTTTTTTTTATGTCGAAGTTGATTTAATGTCTTTTCAACATCAAGTGCCCACTGGGTTGCACAGTTGCCAGCTAAGGAGCTAACTGGTGCCCTATATTATTTTAGTTAGATTAGGATAGTCAAAGTGGTTCTTATTCCGACATGGGTTTTATGGTATAGGCCTATTTACAGTACATTTATGGATTGTCAGTGAACTAAAGCTTTAGAACAACAAACCCTGAATCATTAGAAATGTCCTATAAGGAGAAGAAGACCTCTATGCGCCCCTAAGAGTGTTTTGCGAGAACGAGAGGGTTTTTCGGGAGCGCAGGGATCTATTTTTGGAGTGGAGTGGAAGTCGCTTTCGTCTACCAAGGCATCTCCTCGTAGAATTATGTGGAAAGGTCCGGTATCTCGCAGCCAATAAGTTAAAACTGGCCTACAGTAGCCTATGCCAGCAGTGTTGAAGGCTATGAAGTCCCGTTCTCGTCGACTCTGCAATACACGCCAGAGAAAGTGTGCAACATTATATTGGCCTGTAGGGTTCTGCACATATTGCTTAGGAAAATAGGGTGCCATTTGATTTGCCAATGTATCCAGATGAGCATATGCCCAGATAGCCGTGGCCAGCACAGCTCCAACTGGGGGCTATACAAAGGCGACAGGACCTCATTCGTCGCTTTTAAAAGGTAAAATGTTATTTAGTAAGGTAAAATATTTTTCCCAAAGGTAGGCTAATCATTAGAAACAAGACAATCCAAAACGTTTAGTCAGTTTTATTTGCGTTTGAGATATATTTTCCTAGATCCTTTTAATGCCACTTTTCAGGCTGGCAAATAGTACCCGTTTGTTTGACTGGACATCAATGTTTCAATCTCCAGGTCGGAGAAGTTCCTCTTTTGTGCCGGGTTACGTTTAGCCATAATCTATAAACCATGTCGTAACCTAAATTCTAGGGGCGAAGCATCTAAACCGAGAATATTTAGGGGCGTGATATTTAAATGACGAATGTTTTCAGCCGTCTGACTTATTAACGCCAGATCATTCTTACGATGGGATAGGCGAGATACGAAGGTTTAATGAATCACACGTTAACCCAGAGGATTTCTGCGGTGGAATCTTGCCTTATTTCTAAAATAGATTTATAAATGAGGGTCATTGTGTGACTGAACTAAACATAAACAATCTCAGTTTAGATTTGCATTGTGAATACTAAGGAAAGAGGAGTTTATCAGATGACAGACATCGGTTTATTAAATACAGTAGACCTACACTTCCCAATCTGATTGGGCCAATCATAATGAACAGAGCCAAAAATATATTAACGCCATATAACAGACAATATGGAACAATACAAGACCATTTTTATGTCATTGCTGAAGATATAGCAGGCTAGTGTTGTCATGAGCTCAAATCAAAGATACAAACAAACTAACAAGTTATAAACTAAAAGGTTTTTGGAGGGATACATTTAGACAATTCTTTTTTATAAACTTGAGCCATTAATATTGATGTAATCATGCATGTAGTTTTCATTATTTTGTAGGTGGTTTGAAATGCGATTCAATTGGATTTCCACAGATGCGTCTCAGTCTGGCTGCTTTGGCTGCTCAAATCAGATTTAAGTGTCACTTGCAAGATGACATACAACGATGACGTCAACTCCAGTGATGGAAATGCTGGAATTCATGCTGCTGCTAGAGCGCCAAAGATTCATTGCTTCTATACTGTTACACACTATGGAGGAGTGTCGACATGACATGGAGAACAACAGTACTTGGATAGACACAGAAATAAATTGTCTGCTGGCCCTTTGGGGGGAGGCTTCTGTATAGGCAAAGCTGGAAGTTAATGTCTTTAGCACAGCAACCCATGCAGATAGGCTGGTGATGTCTGGACACACAAAACCGATCTGTCAAAATAGTGTGGACACAGTCGTCTCAAAAGATCTGATTTAAGAAACAAATGCGATTTGCTTGCAGTCTGAACACAGCCTAATAGTCTTCTCCCAAACTCCTCCCCTGACCTGATCATGCATGCTAACGTTGATATCAGTTCTATGGTTGGTATCAGCAAACCCCAGATGCCATTTTCTGTCACTGACATTTTTATTTTGTACTCTGTTCTTTTATACGTTTAAACTGTTTTCATTGTACAACCAACAGATCACATGCAAAAGAGCACTTCTATTAAAGTGTTAACATGGACAGGCACATGGAGACCAATGTGGTATATTATAGGTAGCCTTTTCTCCTTTAAAGGTACACTCCTCTTGTGGTTGAAACCAGCGTTAAATGTTGTTGTTTTGGTTTGATACTCCAAGACCGCATGCCCCTAGCACGCCTGATAAATGGTTTGGACTCCTCTCTCCCCCGCCCTCAGCAGTCGCCTACACTTTTGTGGCCACCTCTTGCTTCTCAGCCCCCACATCCATCCTGTAGGTCTTGATTAATACATCAGCCTGACACACATACATCCCTCTGACCACCTCTTCCTGAGTCTAAGCCCCACCAGCCACGTTCTCCACCCTTTTCTCCACCTAGTGTTCAGTACGTGTCTCTCTGTCCTCATACTGGGGGCTGTAGCCATTGGCAGGGGGCAGTGAGCAGGCAGGGCACTGGGTTCTGGTAAACAGGCGGAAAGCCCCTCTGCAGATCAAGCAGAACCAGTAAACCTGAAGGGACATGAGCAGCGAGGCCCCGACATTGCACAGCCACGGTGCCAACAGAGGCACCTTGTAGATGGGGATGGAGGCATACCTGCAACACAAGGCAGAGGGCGCTGTTGTCTCACATCAACAGGACTGCACACTACAAAACACATGCAGCATCATTATGGCACTTTGCCCTTGTTGCCCTTTAGTTAATATATAGTTCATTAACTAAAATACAACAAGGAGGGCAAGCTGCCATAATTATGTTGCTTGTTTAAATAAGGATAAGACGATGATAAAAAAACAATGATTTTGACAGAAACCCATCAATGAAGAATGTTTGGCATTTTAAATCTTTGACTGATATTCTTGTTTTGTCAGCTGTTCCTCGGTCTGCCTGTATGATGCACATTGATGATCACCAGCTAATCTCTGGCCTTCCTAATCTAAAGATAGTCAGCTACTAGAGTGATTAATGTAAAGTTAATGTATTGAAAGCTCTCGTCAGTCTAACTAATAGGAGACAGGAGGAATGCTGAAGTTTGGTGGGGGTGGGGGTGGGGGGGGTGGGGGGCTGACCTGCTGTAGGCGTAGTAGAGGTAGGGGAAAAGCAACACGCGGCAGCAGAAAAATGTGACGAGCATGACCGCGCCGTTCACTTTATGAAGAAGGGTGTTCTGCTTCTTGTACTGATGGAGCAGAGAGAGAAAGATGGTGATAAACTAACAATGACAGTTTACACAGTTAAATCAAAACACTAGTGTCGGGATTCACCCTTGAAGCCAGTATTGTTTTGGTAAGAGAGGATGCCTCCACCTACGACTGAGGGCTGAGTGGCTTGCATTCCTCTCTACTTCTCCCCCTACCATGTTCATAGCCTCACGTCTGCTCTACCTCTCCCCCTTAAAGCCACATGCACTTTTGTGCGTGTGTTGTGTATCGAAACATAAACAGTGAGCTGCGGAGAACATTTCGGGCTTCTGGGGGCATTGTTAACACAATTGACTTGTACCTTTAATGATAATTCTGTTTAACTTGGCTCAAAGTCCCATACAGCTGTGTAATTTCAAAAGGCTGTCTCTTTAAAAATGAAGGGCCCTCCTGGCTTGCCCTACTTCTACATTTAAGGTAGTTATTTTGTACAAGGTAACAAAATCATCTCACAATGATCTCTCATTTAAATCTCTCCATTGTTTTATACTTTTTTAGTTTTTACTATCTAGCTGCTGGATTGACAGGGAAATCAATTATTTAGATTTAAGGCATTCAGCAGACAAAAAAGTATATTTACCAATCGACAACATCACAAGATAGGCTAAAATAGAAATGGAAGTACAGTATGAGGCTTTGAATCATCCCTTTTAATGGCTAAATGTGATCTGGCATTCGTCAGGACGACCCCAGGGCTCCGAGAGAGCTGGCTGGGTGATCTGCTTATAAATCTGTCCGCAAGCAACATTTAACAGACAAGCTTTTCTTTAACGCCTCGAATTGCATTGTACCCTGTTCCATCACGTTCCTGTGTCTCTACCACTCAGATGTTTTAGTTTATTGTTCTGACTTATGTCCATGTTATTTTTTACTGCAAGTTTATATTTATATTTTAGCTTTTTTGTGTTTCATTGAAGTGCTACAGACAGTGTTATTGTTAGCAAAAATTATCTTATTAATAATAATAATAATAATAATAATAATAATATTAGCAGGCGATTACCTGGATTAAGACTTTCCCCAGGCAAACAGATGGAGTGCTAAGTTCTGCCAGGAACAAGACACCCTGGAAATAGTCTCCTCGCCCCTGTCTCCAGTACTGACAGTGATGGATAGAAAGAGAGAGAAAGAATATTTTCCAACATTAAGCAACTAAGTGTTTTTAAATGGATGGATGCATTGATTACTGGACTGTGCGGAACTGTGAACTGATTATTTTACCCTAGATTGAACCGCACATTGCATCATGTTGTCTGCCAAGAGACTAAACGATGCACATAAACCTGTGGTCGTTGGAACAGGTTCATTAAACAGTATCAGCGGAGAGCAGAATGTTCCAAAGATGGAACATCTGGTTCAGGAGGTCCAAATCCTGCTAGATTCAGTTCCTACCAGGAAAGTGGAGAACCCAGGTACTAACTATTTATCTGCTCAAGTAGAAGGACTAACCATGTATCTGCTCCAGTAGAAGTACTAACCATGTATCTGATTCAGTATAAATACTAACCATGCATCTGCTCCAGTAGAAGTACTAACCATGTATCTGCTCCAGTAGAAGGACTAACTATTTATCTGCTCAAGTAGAAGGACTAACCATGTATCTGCTCCAGTATAAATACTAACCATG
>JAOEHI010052210.1:0-17088 GCA_025447815.1 Percopsis transmontana | reverse complement strand
CACACACACACACACACATACTCAGGTTGCATGGGATCTTGTCTCATTGTGAGCCCAGACGGAACAGCGCAGTAGGCTAGTAATGGTACAGTAATGGGCTAGCATTGGAAGGAAGGTGAGGGGGGGAAACAGAGCAAAGCAGAGACCGACTGCCTGTATAATCCCGCATTTCCTCTGGCCAGCAGCGAGGGAGTTAAAATCGACCTCAGGTGGCTGATGAAAAGATCTGGAATGAATCTCAGCGAGAGACACTCCCCGCGGCTGGATGCCTGATGTCTGGCTCCGCGTGTGTGTAGCCAGCTGCATACCCAGTAGTGGGACAGTATCCAAAAGATTGATGGGGAAGAAGAAGCCCCTTCCTCCAATCCTCTTTCTCCATTTTCTCACTATCGCTCTGCCCATTGTTCCCTCGTCTCCCGTATTTTTTGAGCATTTAGAGCTTATTCACATGATATCCAAGTTATCCGTTTCAGTATATAATATGAACACCAACGGATTCGGAGTAGTCATTTGTACCTGGACGACGGGAAACGCAACAGTTTCCTCCCATTTTCCCAGTCTCCCATGCCTCTAAAAACACGATTAACCCAATAATGAGAGATGTATTAATGAGGTGTGCAATGGAATCTGACTCGGGTGTTATAATTAGAGTGACTCTCCCAGTTGCAGAGTCCCGGTCCTGGACGAAGGCTCGTTCTGTAGCAGAAAGTGAGAGAAAATGTTGTTATGCATGTAGGTCATGTTCCCGTCTCTGCCTTAATCAGTGGCTATATATAATCTGCTTCTTCCTTTAGAGAGACATTTGCTTGACTTGCGCTGTTAGACGTCGCTATTCGACAAAGTGGACTGGGGGCCAATGGAGGGAGAGGTCAGAGGGGCCGTGCTTTTGTTGCAAACTTTCAAACGTTACTTCCTGTCTATAGTGTTATCTACAGTATACTCCTAGATATACAGTACAGTATATGTTGTAGTATAGTCTCACACTTGTACAATGCACACAAATCACGCAACATACACACTTATCTTACATAGTGGCATTGACAGTTAAAAGCCCAGCTGTCTGGAGCTCACAGCAATAATATAAGCTATATTGTAATAGTCAGCTTTGATAAAAGATGAAAATGTCACTCAATCTAACCTTGGCACATGATTCACTGGTGGTTTAGAGCATCATGGTGTAGAACAATGCAACACTTTTAAAGCATCACTTACATAATGTATGTGGCTGAAGAAAAGAAATACACTGCTGGAAAAGTTTTCTGAGTTTTTGTGCAAAATGGGACCAGGTTTTATGTACTTCTGCTCAGTAGTTTTAATAGATCTACAGTATCAGCTACATAAATTATGTTGGCGTTTAATGAAGAATATAAGTTTTAGGCTATAAGGAGTCTGGATGGTGTTAGAGGAAGTTGTTAATGCCTATTAATTCCTAAATGGCATACATCATTTTGTTAATAATTCAGCATCACTGTGCCTAGTTGAAACAGAGCTGAGATGCATGTTTTATAGGCAGCGGGAATTTTCTACTACCCAACTCTTCTGGTGTTACAGATAGTGGTTTGCAGTGGCAACCTGCTTCCAAATAGAATTAATGGGACATTTTGTTGCCTTGCACAACCCCCTGAAGTCAAAATGAGCACAGCTTGTAGGAGATTAGAAATATCCCTGCCTGTATCTGGCCAAAGAGTTCTTGAAGACAATTTCCCAACACAGGCTCTTTAATGGTACCTGTCTAATGATAGCTGTGGAATTTAATTTAGCCGAAACAGAGGTTCATTTAACGCCTAAACTCATTTAAAAATAATTTTACTTACAGCGGATAGCAGTGTCTAGAAACCTCTGTGGCGTCCACCCCCCTCTCTTATTTGAATTATGGTACAAAGGGCTTATCCCCTCATACAACACATACACACACACACACACAATAACACACACACACACACACACACACACACACGCACATGTGCACACACACACATACACACATGCACACAGAATGACCTCTGATATGATTTTGAGTACTGATACTTTCTCGTTTTTCTATCACTATGTACACACACACACCCACACCCACACACACACACACACACGGGTCCCAAAAGTAAACAGCAACATAAATTGTTTTATTTTCCATTCAGTCATTATAGAATTATAATGATCATTATGTTATTTCGAAATGGGTTAGACTAGACTATCTTGCCCCCCGACATGCGTTCTCCTCCAAAAAGAGATGTTATTTTTAGGTCCGTAGCTCTTATCGCGTCACACAGCTGGCAAGGTTTTACCTCAGGTACACAGGGAAGGGTATAATAAATGTTCTAATAAACTGCCATATGCTGTTAAGATGGGTATACTGCAAGGGTGTTGTGGATAACCTATATAGTAGTGCATGTAGCAACACATTTTCTGTCATACAACTTGATAGTAGTTAAAAAGTAATATTTGAGTGGGTTTATCCTACAATTTTACATTTAGCAGACGCTTTTACCCAAAGCAACTTCCAATGGAGCTATTACATGGAGCAGATAGGGGTTTGGCATCTTGCTCAAGGATTCTTACAAGTAGGCCAAGTCAGGGGCTTGAACCCACAACCTTCCTGCTGGGAAGGTTGTTGGAAGCTACAGGAAACTCAGAATCATTTGGAGTTATACAGGTGTGTGTTTAGTTAGTATGCCTTGAAATCAAAAACTATACAAAGCTCCCCTGGATTTTTCTCACTATTTGGTCTTTGTTTGATATGTCAAAAAACGAGTTGAATTGCCTTTAACATTGTGGTCACATGTCAGGAAGATGGGCTGGTAGAAAAGAAGAGAGGCACGTTGACCCGTCCACCCTTGTTTGTTGTCGTGCTTGCTTACAGAACTACTGTGTAGATATAGCTCTGCTGCTCTGTTGTGTGCTCTGTAGTGCTCGGGAGATCAATAGATATAGTGGCTTTCATACAGCATTTTTATACAGCCATAGGCAGAATAATTCACTTTGGAATACATTATAAAACAAAATGTATCTCCATGTAAGCACACATATAGGCTAATACAAAACTAAATGTTATGTGTGAGCTGAATTTAATCGAAAATGCATTAAATTAAACACAGGAGCGTATTATTCTGTTACCGGGATTGTTTTGAGATCCTGGTCACAACCTTGCAACCTGTGTGTTTGTTTATGAGACATCTCGAGTTAAAGGTACTGTAGGTAGCATATAAGAGCTATAAATTCAGTGTCATTTCTTAGAAATACCATAGCCTAGCACTGTCGGCAAAAAAAATAGTCTCCACAAGAAGTCAATAGGATTCAGCCGATAGGGGAGGTACAGGGTGTGCATGGGCCCGTGCACGCCAATCGTGACACATCCATCAGCTATCAGTGAGTGAAATGCTCTGTGAGAATATCTGCTGTGGTTGATAGCCCCTGCCTCTATATAAGTCAATTTAGATTTTTGACAGTGCCTGAAAGAATTCTGATCAATCAGGGCCTCTTTTCCCTGATTGGTCTGGCAAATCTACCTTGCCTGTCAATCACATGAATGCTCACACACAGCTACAACAGGTTTGTCAATTGTGTTTCGCAGTGGCAGACCAACAGGCTCCAGAGGGAGGGAGCAGAGGAGGAGGGGGTGGGTTTTTGGCATGTTGATTTTCAAAATCTTACTCTTGCGTTCTTTTTTAGCTAGCTCTCGTTGCAACTCTAAAATTCTACCAACGGCATCTTTAATTTGATATGATATTGTAACGGGCGTGGGTGGTAAGTTTAGGTGCGAGCGCAGAACCGGGCTTTCGGCTCCAGCGGCGTGAGTGAGCTGGCGGCAGTTCCGAGGCCGGAGTGCGGCGGCGGCTCTCCAGCGGCGGGGCCTGGCGTAGGCCCTCGCGGCGAGAGCTTGCTGACTGCAGTTCCGGGGACGGGCTGCGAAGAGATGAGCTCCTCAGCGCCTGGACTGGGCTTTGGCTCCAGCGGCGTGAGTGAGCTGGCGGCAGTTCCGAGGCCGGAGTGCGGTGGCGGCTCTCCAGCGGCGAGGCCTTGCGTTGACCCTCGCGGCGAGAGCGAGCTGACGGCAGTTCCGGGGATGGGCTGCAATACGGTGCGCTCCTCGGCGACTGAACCGGGCTTCGGCTCCAGCGGCGTGAGTGAGCTGGTGGCAGTTCCGAGGCCGGAGTGCGGCGGTGGCTCTCCAGCGGCGAGGCCTTGCGTTGACCCTCGCGGCGAGAGCGAGCTGACAGCAGATCAGGGAACGGGCTGCGGTACAATAAGCTCCTCAGCGGCTGGCCCGAGATTCAGTTCCAGCGGCGTGAACCTGCTGGTGGCAGCTCCGAGGCAGGAGTGCGGCAGCGACTCTCCAGCGGTGGGACCCTTCGTTGACCCACGCGGCGAGAGTGAGCTGACTGCCGTTGCACACGGTGTTGGACTCCAGCACGACAGACCTCGCTGCTTGGGCTGCTCAGACGTCGGGTGGCGGCGGCGAACGAACAAAACCAGACCCCAGCGTAGGCGACGAACCCCCCCGAGAGCTCTGAGGCGGAGGTGATGGAAGCCTTCTGGCAACCGGTGGGACTTGGCGCCTCCCTCTGGGCTTGCTGGTAGTGTGGGTTCACCGGGGGCTGACCCAAGCAGTGGTTTCAGCGGCGTGAGCGGGCTGGCGGCGGTTCCTGGGCAGGAATGAAGCGGCGGCGGCTCCACAGCGGCTGGGGCAGGCGATGACTCCAGCGGCGTGCGGGGGCTGGCGGCGGTTCCTGGGCAGGAGTGCGGCTGCAGCTCCACAGCGGCTGGGGCAGGCGACCTGCTGATGGCTGAGGACACGTGTAGGTGCGCAGTGGGCTGTGATGAAAAACTGCAGCCTGTGAAAGTGTCCCGTAGACGCTCCACCCACCACCCAAAAGAGCGCGAGGCTCTAAGCCGTGTGAGGAGGAGCCCTGTCTTGTCCTCCTCCGCCGCGTCCATAGCCGCCAACCAGTGCTAACATGCCTCCAGAAACTCCTCCACTGACCCAGGACCCCCCCCAAACTCCTCAGGTGGGTCGGGCTGCGGCGTAGTGAGAGGTGCGCTCGCCGGCGTGCCACGTACGCCGCGCTTCCGTCCTCCGCGCTTCCGTCCTCCGCGCTTCCGTCCTCCGCGCTTCCGTCCTCCGCACCTCCTCCCCCTCCGAGCGCGCACCCGATCTTCCACAGGCTCTGGATGTTCGAGGAAGCTCATATCAAAGTCCGAGAGGTCTTCGATAGAGGAGCTGTAGAGCCTGGGTCCCCGGTCGTTACTGATTAAAATCTAATGCACCTGTGCGGCGCTAATGCCCCGCAGGTGCGCAGCTAATGCCCAACAGGTGCGATCGTGACAGATATCATTACATTTGCATAATATGTGAGAGATGTAGTGATAGGCTAGTTAAGTTGGAACATCTGCTTTTGGAATGGATGGAATCATTATAATAAAATTACAAACTTTATCGCTAATGGTCTCATTTTCTAATGTCAGATGCAGTTCATAGATGCATCAAATAAACATGGACACTGATCGGGAAATAACTCCTTACTATGCCTTTAATATTCGTAATGTATACTTGGTTTCACTCAGTAGTTTGCTCCTTCTGGGCTTGTTAGCGAGTGTGTGTTTGTTTGTCTGCGCGTTTAGCCCAGCCCTGGGTGCATTCGTCTACCTGACATTATGGATAAGGCCATCGTGTTTATTTCTGATTTCATTACATTATTTCATTTGGAAGTATTTTATTTTCCTTAGTAGCAAAAGTAATGGAGAAGATGTGAAACTGAAACTCCTTTTCCTTCAAGCATTTTCATTAACAGTTTATGAGCTCCATTAACCAAAATTAGCTTTTGGATTTGATCTTATAGACAAAGACTGCCAGGACTTTATCCTGGATTTTTTTTTTCAATATTATTCAGCTACTGTATATCACTTTAATTGAACATTTATGTAATCTAATGGGCTGGCCAGGTTTCAAGAAAGAAAGAAAATTGTCTTTTACTTGCTAAGCTTCATTAGGCCTATGTTTGGAACTTTCTCTTGAAAGCAGCATGGCAGGTCTACTTCATATATTGTTACCGATTACAGTCTGGACTCAGGTGCCGTCTTTCATCCTGATACAGCTTCATCCCCACCCCGCCCCCCACACACCTTTGTGTGGGTTTACTCAAGCTGGACTGCTTGCTCATTTTTCTAAATTAAATAATGGGTTTGGAGGTTTGAATTCACCTCGTCTTTGCACCTTCTCCTCCCACCTTCTGAGGTGTATACATTTTTTATAGGCTATTCTTAATATATTGAAATCTGTTATGATACAAGGTTGATTTTACAAAATACGTAGCTAATATACAGTGTATACTTAATGCAGATAGCAAATGAAATATTTCGTAAACTCATGTTACTTGTAAATTCATAACATTTTGTGTAATTACTACTTAGCATTCTGAATTATGGTGCAAGTCTGCTGTGGCCAATGTAGCAAGACCAAACAGCCTTTCAGAATTATGTCCTTACACCCATGGTTCCTGAGTATTGTCACGTGGAAGTGAAGATTACACATTTCGCCTCCCCAAACAGGCCACAGATGAATTCACATTGACGATATTAGACCCTGTGGTTGTTTAGAATTAGGTATATAGTAGAAAGCTCTCGTTGGGCCTGAAAGGTTCTTGTCAACTGCTAATTGTACCTTTTATTGCAAAATAATCATTATGGTGAGACTGCATTATGGTCTTGGACATAAAACTCCATTCAGAGTCATCAAAGAGTTCTTCATTAAAGAGTATTTTCCATCCATACTTCCATCCACACTCCACAAATATCCACATAAATTAGATCTCCCCTTTCTATGGTGAATGAAACGCTCTATAGACGCTAATTATATTGACATCTTAAGGATATGGTGACTTCCTTGTGTTTAAAGTGTAAAGTCTATTATCCAACATGTACAGTGTGTATAATACAGTGAATGTGGCTTGGCTTTTGTGTTGTATTTACATTATAACAAATCTGTGCTGTCCATGCCAAGAGCTCACACTATAGTCTATCGTCTCATGGATAACTAAATTCTAACACAATCAAGGTTCCATTTCTTACATTTTTACTAATGTAAACTTATAAGTTCTTAATTTGCATGTATACACGTTTTGCCTTTGTGATCGGTGGATTTTTATGAAGGTCATTTGTTGTTGGATATTTTTATTTCAACAAGACAACCTTGATGAAAAATACTGAAGATGAATAGATTAAAATCTTGAAAAAGAGTAATTATAGTTTCTGAATTAGAGTGATGGATGAAGATGGGATGAAGACACCTACCTGACATTTTACTTGCAATTATGGGCAGGGATTTCAGTGAACTTCAATGGATGACACAGAATAAATTATGGTGCAACCTAGAGGCCTACAGTAAAGTGCAAAAGTCACTTTCTTCCATTAGAGAGTGTACAAAGTGCCTTAGAGAGACAGCATCAGTTCAAATGCTGAATTAGCTTATTTGGAGTAACAATGACCTTGCACCTTTTGGGCTTTCTTTAATGTTATAGGGCTAATCCTCACTTTTTGTGACATGCTTTGTGATAAGCAGAACCAGGGCTGGTACACATTTATTTTTTTTACTGATTTGTGTTCCTCAGAAAATGTATAATTCTGTCCTTGGATTTTCCCTATTCCTAACTAATGCAATTTCACAGTATACAGTATGGTTAGCAGCTGGGAAATATGACCTGTACAGTATAAACCCTTTAAAACAGCCATACCTTTTTCAATAAAACTTTGTAGCTAGATTACACTTTTTAATTAAATATTCATGTTGCCCCAGATCCTGCTCCTCAAATTCCACCCTCTGTCAAAACGTTTAACTGCTCCAAGAAGAATTGCCTCCATCTCTGTAACAGATGGGGGTTTAAGATGCATGGCTGATAATTTAAAACTGAGCTATTGTGGCTATTTGGCAATTTTATTAAAACCTCTTGTTGGCGCAGATTAATCAGCCAAAACTATGAACTGGTTGATCTCTAGATTCAAGTTTCAAGTTTATATCTTATTGGTCAAATAAACAAGACAGACTAGTAGCAATGAATGGTAATGAAATTAATGAACTGCTTGGTTGTAGTTGCACACTTGACTCTGCAGACACATACTGTTTACTTTTCAGAGAAATGTCCTAAAAGAAGAAGCACTTTTTTATTTAATCAAACTTTCATTATGATAAGTGTTAACTGTCTGCATCATTTAGGAAAAACATTTCTATACACTTTACTCTGTTGTCAACTGTTATATATTGTTATACAAGATCTTAAACAGCCTTGCTCCACCACCGCTTAAACAGTTTGTAACATACTGCACTACTGCTACAGTGTCGACTAGGGAATCCTCTAGAAGGGACTGTTATATCAGATAAGTCAACAGAGTTTGGTAAATCAGCCTTTTCTGTCAAAACAGCGGAACTTTGGAACACCTTGCCGAGTAGTATTAGAGAGTGTGGTACCTTTTAAAATGTTCTAATTCAGTATAAAAATGTCTGAAAGAGAATCAGTCATGTAATCACTACTTTTAGCATATATGAGATGTGTGTCGGTAGGTGGGGAGAGTGATTTAAAATGCATGTTTCAGTATGGGGTGGGGGGGCAGGGGTGTATGATGGAAATTGTGTATGCAATGCTTACAATGCAATGCTCGTTTTTCAAAGCAGCTATTTCTTTTTGTTTTTAGATGTTTTATAATATTATAAAATGTAGGTTAGTTCTATTCAGTATTTTTAAGAATACTGTTTTCTACAGAGCGACTGCGGTTGAAAATTTAAACTTTTACAATAAATTTATTGTGAATACATTTATTGAACAAATAAACAAAAAACAAACAAGACAATAAACAAAATATATGCAAAAAGTATGTAATGTAAAAAGTAAAAAGAAAAAACAGGATTAAAAGAATATATAGTTTACAATAAACCTATGGAAATTGTTTATTGTACTTTATCTACACTTTATGTGCACTAAGTGTAACCATTATCTTCTTTGTAGAGAGCAGATTAGAGCAGATTAGTTTAGTAGTGAGTATGTACAGTATGTGTGGACTGACCAAATGTATCAGATGTGTGCACCAAACAGTGTGTCTGCAGATAAAGCCGAATGACTGAACGACTGAAACAGTTCAATGGTTTGTCGTTTCACAGCTGGAGTTTCACATTTTTCAACAGTGCACCTAAGGAAAGTGTGTATTGGGCGTGTATTATGTATTATGTATCTGCATTATGAATATTTTTTTAATCCATGCACTCAAGACTCAACTTTATTTTCTTGTTGAAAATTCTTGGTGTTTAACTGAAGGTTGTCCACAGGATTCCAGATTATTTCCCAGTTGTTTACAGGTTATAGATCACCTTCCTTGCAGTTTGTTTTCATAACTGGGGCAATCATATTTTCATTTCAATTCAATGTAACTTTATTTCAGACACATAGGTCCATATCAGTAAAGGAATTGATCTAACTTCATTAAATTTGACTTTATATTTTATCTATTTTTTTCTATTATTCACTACCCTAGGTTTCCAATTGCTTCATCATGTGTGACAAATAAGGGATGTGGGACAAAATAGAAGGAAATCAAGACAGTCAAATCATTGTCTAAGCCTCTGTACACAACCTACTATACCAAAACTAATCGTCAAAGCAATCAGAGCAAATTGTCTGAGTAAATTGTGTATCGACTGTGAAGTTCAACTGGCTCCGTTTGTCAATTTTCTTGCAAACATATAATATATACTTGATGATCACTAAATTCAAACACGACTGACAGTGTGACTGACATAACAATATACAGCAGCTGGGATGGCAGACTGGTCCCCCTGGAGATGTGTAATGGGCCAATCATGCCCCATGAGTTTACAGCAATTTGAATATTAAAGGCAATCAATAAACAGTAAGAGATGTGCATTATGGCCCCCCTTCCATTTGATATGATGACCATGGATGCATGACGTTATACAGATGGAATGAGCTCATGAAAATATTTTATAGATGTTTTCTCTTCATGCTTTACATTTGCTGCTGTTCCCCTCAAGAAATTAATGGCATTGTATTCCTTTGCAGCATTTGCTATGTAAATACCCTGTGATTTACACAAATAAAAAAAGAATTAAATATTGTACAAATAAAATAAAAAGATCAAGGAGAATATACAAAATAAGTATGCTAAGTGATAAAACAGTAATGGCACTAGTATATTTGTTTTAGTCTACACACCTTGGTTAAAGATTCAATGTCAATTCGCTGAAGACAGCAGCTGTAAACAAATACAGTAAACTTGCCTAAAGTAAAACACACTAAAGTGATGTCTATCACAGCAAAAAATCTGACCTGTGTGAACATGTTCTCTTCTCATTCACCTCCTCTTAATCAGAATTTGCTTTTCTTATCCTTGACATCCTTTTTATAAGGTTACGTGAAAGCTCCATACCGCTCTATATTTAGCTATTCCCTTAATGATGAATCAGGTGCAATGACAGATTCCATTACATAAATCGTTTGTTTTTAAAAGGACATAAACTCACTTAGGAGTTCCAGTTGCGCATTTATTAGGTTCTGACGTTACTAGACTATAAATACAGTACGTTTACATTTGTGTTGGTTATATTTTTTAAGACTAGGTTTATTCTCATTAGCAATCTTTTGCCAAATAGATCCAAGCCCTATACACTGAAAACAGTGACAATGTAGATCAAATAACTATATTATTAGATTTACAGTTACAATCAGTTTTGTAGATCCCTTTAAGAAATATCGTGTTAACATATTAAAAAGGTCAGGGCAGCTCTTCCAACTGAAAAGTCAGATTTTCTGTGACCTTATTGTTTTGAGTTATTGTCTCTGTAGAAGCCTTTTTATTTGTTTCAGCTGTCAGTTATGTTCTATAGGCTTCAAAACAACTGACAGGCTGTTTTGTATTGTATTCCTATTTGAAACTGTGTTTTTGATTTACCAGAGACTTGCTTTTGTTCTGATATTACTCAAATTAATGTTTGTTTTTTCACCCCTTTTTTCCATATTTTTTCTTGAAAAACCGAAGATAATGTATTAACTAACTAAAGCATTTTATCACAGTAAATTGAATTTAAGGGCTAACAATTAGAAATTGTACATAACATGAATTATATTTCTCCACTGTAAGTTATAACCCACCATGCTATGACATACACCTGGAGAGTACACACACTTATAATATTGCCACGTATTACTATAGCCATAATGTATTTAGCTATACTTTATGATGGTTGTACTGACACACTAGGCTATACTTATCTACAGTACATACATACAGTATCATATTCATATTTTGGGTTTATCAGAAGATTACATTAATGGTTCTCTCCCACAGTTTAGCAATTTGCCACACTACTGTTCTTAACTTAACTGCATTGTTCTTTCACAGTACTTTTCCACACCTTTTTGTATACATCCCTGCTGCAAAACAACCCTATTTCCCCACAGGGATTAATAAAATGTGTTCCTTAACCTAGTCCTTCAGCATAAATTGGCATCCATTAGTCCCGGGTAAAGCAACAGTCACATTGGTTTGATAGATTTAATCAGATTACCCGATATGTGGGAGTTTACCGGGTTTACGTTCACATAGTGTGGTTAGTGTTGGTGACACAGAAGTATGTTCAGCTTTTACTGTAGATGCTTTCTGTCACTTGGTCGCAGAGACAGTGGCCCTGTAAACTGCACTCCTCTGGCACTTAAGGAGACCAATACAGATCTTCTGGAGTTTTTAAGCAGCCATCTGTTTACAGTGTTTTCAACCACACCTATTTCACGCATGGCCCCATAGTGGGGGCCCCAGCATTATGCTGATGGCTGCTCAACATGGATCTTTAATACGCTAGTCACAAGATGACCACTCAAACACAATCAGTTTTCCAAGATTACACTAAGCCGAAATATTTTTTCTTTCTTGCCTTACTTTCTCTTTGCCTCTTCTTCTCCGTTTTTCTTTTTTCCCCACTCTCTCTTCATCTCCCTCTCAGTGCTCAAGTAGAGCAATATTGCTCTCTAAGGAGATGTATCATCCTTAAAGCTCCATTAAGCGTAATATTCTAACCTGCTATCAGAAGGTATTATTGAGGGCTGGTGTTCTATGTTAAAAACCCTGCACCACCTGCAGGCACTTTGTTGTTATTTCAAACAACAAAGTAAACACAGGTTTGCTTATTGACCTTATTCACTGCTATGTTTTGTGGTGATGATGGTGATGAGGATGATGCAGGTGTAGATATGTTGTGAGTATATGAGCACAGAAAAGGTGGCCTCTGCTGTGCTTCATGGTGGTGACAATGGCAATAAAGAGTAAGTTGCTAATGAGATAAGCCAGGCCACTAGGTGATGTTGGGACTTCTCTATAACATGCCGAGCATGTCTGACCAAATTTGTGCATCTGTGTTTTGTGATTAACTATATGACGGTGATTATTCAGTGCTTTGCATTTTCCATTTTCCTTAGAGTTCCCCCTCTCCAACATTTATTGTTAAGCGCAGTGTTACCTTCACTTACTGCAACTATTACCGGTATCATGAATGCACACAGCTAGGCATATATTTCACATAATATGCATGTGTTTTCTGAAAAAGTACGCTTGATGGAATGTAATCACATTGTTTCTTTGTTTCCCAATAGCCCTTTCCCAGCTTTATATTTGTTTTTGAAGGATGAATGTAGAAATAATTTTCAGTTACATTGAGGCTACATGTATTTTGCATAAGACAACTAACAATTAATTGTTAAACTAATAAATCTAGCACACATATTTTCTGGCATAGGGTGGAAGGTTTATGCTAATTGAATTGTCAGCTAAAAATAGCAGTTTGAGGTGTGGCATGGGGAGGTAGTTCCTGAGAAAAGCTTTCAAGACCTTCTCTGGTGATACCATCCTGAGTGATTTTGCCACAAGCATCAGTCTGGAACCCTTCACTTCAAAAGCGTTTGTCACCCGCCAGGAAGACAGTCAGCGAATCAGTGGTCAGCTGAAGTTTTTCCTAAGATTCCCACCATTACATGCTATTTACAATGAGTTTGCTTGAAAAGGTTAGTGTGGCAATCTCTGCAGTTTTATCAGGAAAGCAGTGTTTAACATCATTGGCTTTTCATGAAATAATACTATGCTTGTGGATACATACCAGGGACGGGAATCGGCAGGGACCTCACGATTCGATACTACCAATAATTGAGTGCCAATACGATATGTATTGCGATACTGTGTATTGCAATTCTATAGATATTGTGATACGTTATTTCGATTTTTTTTGTGGAAACTTTTATGAACATGACCTAACAGAACAGAATGTAGTTGATGCTAATAGACGATTGGACGATACCATTAATTCACTAAGATTACATTGACTTTTTATCTGGCAAAAAATAAATAAATATACATACATACTGATACATACATGACTCTGGTGACAAGCTTCATCAAAACATCACACCCCTGTTCCGCCATGCCGGTGTAACACCAAATTCTGTGACCGTAGAGGTCGCTGTTGTACATATAAACACTGATTGTTATTGCTTTTTATAGGGAAAAAAGCAATAACGGGGGATCTTTCTTCTCGTTACGAGCCCCTTTGAGATTGAATACTGTGGTTATTGTCATAATGCCCACAAAAATAATACTGTTGTTAGTTCATAGTATAATAGCGACCTCTGCGGTGACAGAATTCGATAGAACAACAATGACCCCCCATTCTGCCTCCATACCTTTTACACAGAACGGCGAGGCGGAATGAAGGCGCAAAATTCCCGCCTTGAAAACACTGTGTAAAAAGGGCTAGAGTTTAACTTGCCTGGAGACTGTAATAGAGAGGAATGTCTCAGTCCCCATCATCTAAAGAACATAGAACAGACTGTGATTGGACAATCTTACATTCAGAACTTAGATCTAAGCCACTTGATAATTCAAGGGTCTAAAAGCAGAGGGGTGTTGTCTTTGCAATCCAATTATATTGACAAAGTTTGAAAACAACATATTGTGCTTGAGAGGGCGGGTCGTTTAAGCCTCTGCTTGTACTATCATGACTTCTCATTGCTACTATACTGGAAGGGCTTGCTAAGACCGCTCTCTCTTCCATTTCCTGTACATGTTTTCAACACATTGTGCACAGAGCCTCTTGAGACATGGCTGTCTTTTGTTGCGAGAGTGTCTGGGTTTCTCCGATTAGATCCAACATAAGCTGCAGGCCAGTCAACATGTTTCCCAGCTGTGGAAAAATTAATTTACCGGATTGTACTTCACGAGTTTGGATAGTGCAATTATTGCCTCAAGTGCCAGGCAGACAGGCAGGTTACACAGTAAATAGCGCAGCTGCTTGAGGCACGGTGTAAATCAAATAGTTACAGTGAAATCTGGACAATGACCATTAAATCACATTAATGTGGTTGAACTGTTGCCAAGCTTGTCACATTACATTATAGCTCGCAAAATGTCGCAATCTTCTGGGTGTTGTATATATTTTTCTTTCTTTCCTTTAAACAAAAATTAATTCATGTCTAGAAATGCAATAGTGTCCAAGGTGCTGTAAACTACCAAAACAACCTCTGAGGGTAAGTCTGTATTTCAATAGTTTTTGTTATTTAGATTTCATCATGAATAATTACTATTAGGCTACCTAAGAAGAATCTAACATCTACAATGATTAAGAGTTGATAAATAGTTTAGATATCTGTGCAAAATATATAATTTGATTGATTTTCATTCAACGAGTGATTTGTTATGTTTTGATTTTTTTCCCCTTCAGCACAAATCTATAAAGAGACATTTCATGGTGGGTACACAGAGACAGATGGCCAATGGAGAACTGCTCTTCTTTTGAACAAAAGTTTCTCCTCTTTCTTTTTGATGTAGTTCTACTGTAAACACTCACCACTTAGTGCCTCTATATTTACAGTGTATCTGCAGATCCAAAAGGGTAAGGGTATAAATCTTACACTAAACAGACGCGTATTATTTTTTTATGCAACAACATAATGCTGCCTTTGTAAAAGCCTGAACCTGAATGTTGTATTGTATTCACCTGGTTTGTAAATATGTTCAAACAAGGGCTTAACCATGGTATAGACATTGGGGGGGTCCAAATGAGAGCCCTCCCTCAGATTACATTTTGAAAGTGCATTTCCAACAATTGGTATTTATGTATGACAATTTGCAGATTTAGAACATAGTTTTGAGAACTACATTGAATAAATTTGAATTCTCATTTAAAGGAATAGTGTGTAATTTCGCAGAGATAGTGGCTGCCCCTCGACTTTGTTTTGTTTTGGTCAGTTGATTAATGTTTACTGACTTTAAACACATCTACCAATTAGAGTTATGCCTTTTCCAGTAGTAGCGAATAAGATAGCTTCCAATGGGGAAGAATTACATTACTTTCTGATGTCGCTTGCAATCAGGCTGCTGCTGGGAGAATTTTGTGAAAGTTGCCGCCAGTGCATGTAAGATAGGCGCAACCAAGTGTACAGTTGGAAGGGGGGAGGGTCACACACTTATGTTTTCCTTAACAAATGGAAATAAATTAAAAATAAATAGGAAATAACAAGAGACAGATACATGGCAGGTCCTTTGCATTGTACGCTAGCACCGCCATTAAGTTGAGCCTCTCTCTTTTTGTAATGTTCCCTCTGAAATGTCTAGTTATCATCCATGATCCATGGATTTATTGTGCAAAACACAACATGCTAGGAAGAACACCCTGACCTTCTGAGGGCTGTATAATAATGCAATTGCCCTGGTCCCTCTTGAAAAATAGATTTTTTTAGGTCTCAACTGGACTTCCTGGTTAAATAAATAAAAAATGTGCCCACTGACTCGTCCAAGCATCCAAATGCCTTTTAAACCGGTAAAAGTTTAGAGTTTGGACATGGTCCTTGTAATCACAGAGACTTAATTTTCACAAAAATACCAACAAAGTAGTATTTGGTATTTGTGGCAAGGTCATGAAGATACCAATATGTTGCAGACCCACGACAGTCTGGCACTAAGTTTTTAGCTGGACAGTAAGCAATATTGAACGTATCCATCCAGCGAGAAATGCCAGCTGTTCATCTAAGTAGAACATCACGGTATGAGTGTGTACAATTATGGAGTTAACACTCAAGTCAATATGATCCCATGGGTGCTGTAGCAGAGGCTATGCCAGATGAGTGCCTCATCATGCGCTCACTGGCTCTTAAGGCACATTTTTAGTTATAATGGAATGCTTGTAATAACTGACAGAGCCCTCAGAAGCCTTGTTGTGTTTTAGACATCATGTTCACAGTAAACATATTGTTTATTACAAAGAAGTGATTAAAACGCAATATGTTTTTTTTCCTGGTGGTGGTGGTGGTGGTGGGGGGGGGGGTAAGATCCCCTAAGCTACAAGTGTCATCACAAGCAAGTGCTACAGCAAATGATGGAGAAAGTACTTACAGTATTATGGACAAGCATGCTTTTGTCACAGATGTGCAGGGCAGCAGTGGGTACATTCAAGTTAAAATAAAATGGTGTCACATAAAATAAGGAGAGAATTTAAACTTTTAGTAATGAAATTAACATATATATAATCAGACACAATAAATTGAAATATATCCTAAACCAGAAATTTTCTCTCTCTGCATTTAGTAAGCCCAATCAAAGTGTCCAATTATGTTGTCCCTTAAAGCAATACTGATACTTTTGTTTAACCCTTGACTCAGTAGCGTCCTTACCTTAATATACTGTAAATCCTCACGCTGACCTATCTGCAGCATTCCACACAGTAAACCACCAGGTCCTTCTTTCGACCCTCACCGAATTGGGCATTACCAACTCGGCGCTCTCCTGGTTTGAGTCCTATCTGACAGTCCTCTGGAATGGAAACCTGTCCAAACCCTGCCTGCTCACCACTGAGGTTCTGCAAGGATCTGTGCTGGGACCCTTACTCTCTCACTGTACACTAGATCTCTTTGCTCTGTAATCTCTTCTCACGGATTCTCCTACCACTGCTATGCCGACGACACCCAACTCTACATCTCATTCCCCCCATCTGACACGCAGATCTCAACCAGAATCTCTAATTGCCTCGCTGACATCAGTGCTTGGATGTCT
>JAOEHI010052209.1:3235-17092 GCA_025447815.1 Percopsis transmontana | reverse complement strand
AAAGCCTGCGTGGACATGTAAACCCTATATGCAGTCGGACACGCGGACAGATACGCGGACAAACAAACAGCTGCCGTGCTCTTTGACTGATAGTATAAGCGTACAGTGTTCTGGGCTGATCCACACAGCTGTTATAGTTCACTTGCCAAAATTGCCTCGCTCCTTTAGTTTCATTGGACCCAAATCAAATCCCCTATTTGTTTATGTTATTATGTTAATATGAAAATAAATATTTCAGTAGTGAGCGAGGATATACACCAAACAGTGTTTTTCTGATATGGAGGACAGTGCTGTGAATGAGGCTCCATTTGGAGCGCAATTTAACTCCTCTGATGTTCCTCCTCCTCGGATGATCTGGATAGGAGGGTAATTTTAGAAACCAGGTGCTTATCCGCTTTGTGGTGCTGGAGGCAATTGTTAAATGAGCGCATTAGTCTTACACATTTCAGGCTGTGTACGTATGTGTCTGTAACACTGTAGCAATGGACATTCATAGTGAGGAATTGATGCTATTATCAGTTTATTTAATAATGTGGATTATACTAAAAGCCATTTTAAGCTCCCATGAAGTTGGAAAGTGTAACTATAAAGTGTGGTGTTGTTAAGACTGCACCAGACTAGCCGTGTAAATCCATCCTGGTTTTGCCAGCTCCCCCTCTATGATTTGCTTTGCTTTGCCTGGCAGTCTGGAAACTCTCTCCACTCAAACCCGCTTGTGAGCCGGTTACAGAACCATCACCCAATCAGCATTCAGGTGCATAGTTCAGTTGGGTAGTTCAGTTGGTGATTAGGTGAAGTGCCTGTGTTCGGTAAACCGTCGGTTCGGTAAACGTTGGTCCTGTTCTGATTGGTTGTAGGCAGTCCAATCGTCTGCAAGCACCTGGGTTTGAAAATCACGTTCTGATTAGTTGATGGTCAAGTTTGCCGATTTGATTGACACTACACTACATGGTAAGTTGTCAACAATGTGCTGTTTTACAGGCAGGTCATTAATTATTCACAATACGTCATAACGAAATCACTATGGGGTTAAGAATGAGGTCTTTATTGGCTGCCTAATGCATCATGGGTATGCATGTGGTACAAATGAGGCTGATGAATAAAGTGCGGCTTTGAAAGCTTACAGCCAAATAGGCATATCAAAAGAGCCATCAGTCACGCGCACGGTAAGCTAATGCATTAGCCTCTGTGTTTGATTATAAAACTCTCACAGAGAAAGTATTCGGCTTTAAGTCCTTATGATAAATGTGCCACTCCAGCAATTCCTGATTCACTTCAATTTTTTGGCCAATCATGCTAATCAGGCAAATGCTTTATATGAGTGGGGATGGAGAAAATAGGCCCTTTTCACACATGTGAACAGTAGTGCCGAAAAGGGATAGCTCATAATATTTATTCTAGGTCCATTTCATTTAGGTCGACCAGTGTACCAACACTGGCAATCTAGGCTGCTTCACTAGTTTGATACTGGTGCACTGGTAGCACAAAATGGAACTGACCCATAATTCATGTAATAAGCTACAGGTTTACTCTACAATGACACCACTGAGAAAAGGCTCAATATTTTGTGTGGGATGAACTGAAATGTGGACTAAAGCAAGTTCTTAGCTGTACAATAAACTTAACTCGAGTACACTTAGGGGTTTGTGTATAGGACGGGGCAGTAGTTCAGTGTACGGAAGTTTGAGTGATTCTACTCCACCGCAGCTGCCACTTTTTTAATCATGGAAATTGGCTACCTTTCTTTATCCCTCTGTGCTTATAGGCCTCTTTATCGATTTTTACAAAGAGAAAATTTACGTAAAGCTAAAAGGCACTCACAAAGGGCAGTGGGTAATCAGATAGAGAGTATCTAGTTTCAGAATGGATATAGAGAAAGGTGTATTTATTATTTATAAAGCTATGTCAACAGTTGCATGGGTGTCAATGGAACTAGTAGACATAATTAAGTATTATATCCATCACTGGCTTTGTAAGGACAATAGACAACCCGGGTGCCTCACAAACAATTTATCTTTCAGGCACTGTGGGGCAGATTTACGTACATTAGAAAGAGTGCAGCGTGAACAGCGACTCGGCCAGTCCGCAGAAAGCGCCCGCTGTGCCTTTTCCTTTTACGCTGGATGTACCAAACCGGTGATTACGTAATCACCGCCCTCTAACCATAATTTGTGGCACTGGTTCGCTGAGTCGAAGCTTCGATAACATCTCTGATTTCTTCCAGTAACTGTATTGTTGCATGCTTAATCTGTAACGCTTGATGACTTTTTGTTCACTCAATTAAAAAAAGTTATTTTTGTGCCGAAAATCCTCTCAGCACGTCTCCTTGGCCTATGTTGATAGGTGTAGGTATTTAGGGTCCATTAAATTGTCCCAACAAATAATTTCTGTGAAATGTAATTTCCTTATGAATAAAAAAAACAAATCGAAAAGTATCTCTCAACTATTCTCCTCCATACTAACACGGCTGTCACCGGAGAGTGGAGGTAAATCCTATTGATAAGGCAGTGGTGCTCATATGAGATGTAGTCTTTACTCCAGTAAATGCTATTGCTTCCGCCAAACTACTCATAGTACCTAAAAATAACCACACACAAACAAATCAATGAAGTAATGCCACTGACATAGAATGGGTGGAAAAATTAACTCTATACAATGACAATTTGAGATAATGCTTTGTTGCTTCTTTCACCTGTATACTATTACTTCCTGTAATATGGCATGCAGAGATGATGGCTACCACCTCACTGATCCACTCCACTCCACTGAAGTTTATACCAGAGGGTGGAGGGAACCTTTCTATGATTGCCTTTACTAGGTCAGCGATTGATATCCAAATCTGACAGCGTTTTGCTGGGCTCAGTTTGCTTTTGACTCACCAGCCTCTACATATGAGAGACTGACCTCGGGCTCATATGACCTCAGGCTTCTCTGTACCATTACAGAGATGATAGCTGTAGAGCAAGAAAGCAGACCCAGATATTGCTTTGTGTGTAGAAACGCATACACATCTACAAATGGATGATGGATGTGGTGCAAGAGCTTCTAAATTGTAGAGTGTTCTTTTATTTTTAGCTACCCAATGTAGTCAGTAGTCTCTTGTCATTTGAGAATATCACCCAGGATATCCCTTCCCTTACAATCATCGCGAATAGATGCAACCGTGGTTTCCCCTGTTTACAGCTAAACACTTCAGTCATCCTCACAATAGGATAAAGACCCTTAGACTGGGCCACAAAATAGACAGTTCCTCTTGAACAAAACTGTCAATACTACAGTTAGATGATTTATGGAGGGCGCTGTAATAAATATTCATTGGCAGTGCCATTGGGTTAAATGCAACACCAAACCTTTCTTACTCTAATATGAAGATATACTGTGATGTGGTGGTTGGGTTGGGTGCAGGCGTGGACAGAGTGAGACACAGATACAACGGCACAGCGACACGATATCTGAACAAGCGCAAGGCGGTGCTCGGCGGTAAAAAACGTGGGCAATACAGGTAACACAGCCGTTCCAAACTCACACAGTTCTCTAAACAGTCACAATGGCTGACACCCGGACATCCCCAAACCCCTGCACACATACCCTCCCCACAGGTGCAGCAGACGAGCAATCAGAACCTGATTGGGTCCAGGTGAGAAGCAGGTGTGCGTCCGAGGCTTGGTAAGCCGCACGCCGGCGAGACCCAACGGGAGGGGCGAGGCGCCATTCCTGGCGGCACCCCCGGACGTTACAGATAACCAGCTGTACTAGGGGGTATATTTTGTTAGACAGCTAAGATAGGTTCTATTTTCAGGGTTCCCATTTATTCTGCGTCACCTAGACAAATAAAAGTTCCTTTTGGGTAAAATTTCAACTTGAAGGCAAACACGTCGATGTGGATGGCACAAGTGTTAGTTAATTGTCTGTAATTTGTACGTTTGACTCATTGTGATCTGTTTCCTTGAGCTAATCTGACAGTAAGGGGAAAAACAATTAACCAACAGACTTATTAAGGGCAAAATCCCAGGCACGAATGCCATGGACAACAAATGGAGTGTAATCACAATCAATACGGTTCTGGAGATCGAGAAAGAAGAAAAGTACACATTAATCTTCTGCTTTAACTCCACCAATTGACTTGATTGTAAATGTAATGAAAAGATAAATGTGTTCGCCCCTCCACCTAAGCGCAGTGGTATTGCAAGGCTTAAAGTAAAGACCGTATGCCTATTGAATCCATGAGCAGGGGTCACCTTGCAAGCATTAGGCTTTAACATGATTGACTATGCCGTCTTAGCGGAGGATTAACTTTGGGATGTTTGCCGTATGCTCTATGAAAAACGTGAGAAGCTAACTTTGTGTTCATAGTTATTAAAAAGGTGTGGGTGTATTTAAGGGGGCACTGCTGCTTGATGAGAAGTTGAAATATGACACATTTAACGTGTACGAGTGATTCTCTGTCAAATCAGAGGATGAAGATTCCATTAGCTCAGAAAACTCTGAGGTGAATTCGATGAGCTGTGAGACTCAATAATGTGCCCCCCCACCCCCCCACCTTCCCTCCTTGCTGTCTTTTCTCCTTCATCTTCCACTCGCCACGTTCAGGGTCAAGCATGGCTTTATGAACGCTATCTGATTGCTATGAGCTTTCCAACGCTTAGATTCTACAATGAAATTAATCGGACCAAAATATTGATAGAACGTACACAGGGCCTATCAAGTGAGGCAATGAGAGAACGGGTTTGAAGATTAAAAAAGATGATAAAGCTCAGCAGATAAACACAATCAATTAAACAGACTCACCTTTCTGTTTATGCAACGGGAGGGGGAAAATCATTTGAGAAACTATCCTGGAGACACTGAAAGTATGGAAACGAATGATATTTGACCTTGATCTTTCACTTTGAAATGTTATTAAAAGATAACATAATCCTAGTAACTAATTGCCTTATTTCCTAAGTTATTTGTGTAATTTAAAAAAAAATCTGCATCCAATCACTGAATTCGAATGTCAGTGAAATGTTAATTTTGATTAAGCCACTTAATCAAAATTAACACAATCATCTCCGCTCAATTTTAACGTTTACCCTTTTAATTATGCAACAAAATACCATGACTAACAGTATAGATTGGGAACTATATATAACCCTATAGCTATCGTCGTAGGTAGCCACAGTTCCGTAAAAACGCATCACACAACCCTCCCTTGTGTTTCACAGTATGGTAGCCATTCTAATTCATCTGGGTATGCTTAAATCCTTTACAAACGCAGGCACACTTTGCATTATACAGTATCCATTAGTGACCTTCTGCATTGACCTTCCAGGGGTTAGTGAAATAATATGTATATAACACGGCTGCTAATCTCCTCTGCTGTGCTTCAGTCCTCTGTAGAACCCTGGGGGAATGTCGCATAGGTAGACGCCGTCAAAAAGTGCCTTCTGTGTAAACCTTCTGGCGAGTATGGTTACAGGAAAATAGTATAAAACATTCATCATTCATTTTGTAACACTGAGGTTGAAAAGAGAAGGGAAAGAAAAAAAAACACTGAGTATCAGGTATGTGCATGTAACCGAGACTGACAGGCCTTTCTCATGTGGAAAAATAACACTAATTCATTCTGCAACCATAGCGAGTTTGCAATATTCATGTCACCTTGCATAATAAAAGGAGGACAACCCCACTTACTGGTGTAGCACTAAGAATAGACATATCCCTCTTTTGTTTTGGAGAGCGCAAAAAAAAGAGCTTATAGGAGAAACACCGCTCGCAAACTGACCCAGATAACATCAACAGCGAGCTGCAGTCTTGAGGGGCAAAGAAAACAGCCCGCACAGAAGAGAAAGATGGAGGGGGGGCTACAAAAAAACTATTCTCCTGACAAAAAGTTAGCCAGAAAGTGAACAAAAAAAAAAACGGGGGTGGGATGAATATTTTAAGAAGCAAGCTCTCGCATAAGGCGAGAGAGGAGGAAATTGGTAGGATATAAACATGGTGTACTTGTGACGGCTCAAACTGTCGACTTGCAAAAGGGGAGTTTTGAGCGTATGTGAGCAGGCGGCGTAGCTAAAGCTTGCTCCCGTGTGCATCCCCCCCTCATCCCCCGCCTGGTGGAGTGCACCATCAGCTTATTGGGGTAATCGTCTGAAGAGAGGAACACAAATGTGGCAACCCGGGCCGTTTTCCCTACATTGTTAGAACATCTGCAGTTGGTGCAGTTCTATTTCCGGTGTGCGTCTTGCTAGAGCTGAGCAAAGTGCTAGAGTAAGCTATGTAACAATATTCAATGCTACGCTAAGCAGTGCAATGGTTTAGAAACTCACAATAGGCCAAAGTAAGCCTTTGCAGATGGTCGGAATTCACTAGTGATTTTTATATACGCTGTGCCCTTATAAATGCTCATTACATTGACTGTTCTCAACCTTGTTGACCATCTCACGGGCCCCCAAAAAACATGCTGTGCCCCTCCCCAGGGGGTCCTGACAGAGAACCGCTTGCTAATAGTATCAGTCAACAAGTACAACACTTATATCTGCCTTATTTTCTTTTGTTTTTGTCCAAAAACACTGTGCAGTACGTTATTAAACTCAGTCTAGCTGGTGGCCGCTCTACAGAACAGGGCCTACAGCGTACATATTGTCAACTCTGCTTCTTTGTGTGTTCGAGCCCGAGAGTAGGCCCTCCGACCCCACCATGATGACACTCCCAGATGAGATTATAGACCACGATATGCTGTCACGGCAGCATTATGTAAACACGCCTTTAACTAAAGCGCCCTGGCCAGATGCCAACACCATCGGATCGAAGAAACAGCCAAAATGGTCTCAGACAGCGAATGGCAAACAAAGTAAACACAGAGTATTCAAAGTAAAGCATAGTAAACAGTAAAAGTAGAGACACACTCACATAAAAACGTACTGTACGCCCACAAATATACAAATAGCAGTGTTGCTCATTTTCAAAAGTGATTCTAGATAGTTTCCTTAGCCCTATTACTTTCATTTATGTTTTTATGTAAATAATGTATATAATAAGGTATGTATAATGCATATACTTGGTAAATGTAATTTGTTTCATGTTGTTTTGACACATCCCCTTTATCATAGATCTCTAAATATGTGTGCATACTTTAGCCATGAGGGGAAAAACGTGTTTATAAAAAGTGTGTGTGTGTGTTGCAGCTTCTCAAAACGATTACCCTATCATCTCAAATCCCATCTGCATGTCCCCGGGATAGGACATCGGAGTCCAAAATGTCACGCTTTGGATTCTGGACAGAACTTTCACTCTTCTGTCAAATTACACCCAGCTCTACCTACATCCCCGTTTAATTGCAGAATTAAGGTCACTTTAATTGAATTTCTCACTTTGACTTTGGAGAGTCACAGGCATCATTCAGTACTGGGGGAAAAAAATTGTTCCCAACTGACCCATGGTATAATACGACGAGGGACATTTGCGCCAACCTCCCCCCCCCTTCCTCTTAGCTGTCCCCAGATCTCCTCCATTCTGGTAAAAGTAATTTGGGTACAAGACTAGGGAGCCCTGACCTGCTGCGCCTCTGAAATTTATTAGCTGCTGCCTAAAAATCAATCGCACATTCCTGAGGCTCGCTGACAGCTCGTCACAGCACCAGAGGTGAGATCTAATGGGGAAGTTGCGGTACCATGAAGGGGCAGGGGGGTTTTAATCAATGGATTTAAATCATTGATTAAAATGCATTGCTGAAAGTGTGCGCCTAAATAAGTTTCCTACCTGAAGACATAACTGGCCACCTTTTTGAAGTAAATGTGTTTACTTCAATTTATTCCATTATTTGTGGAGATTTAAATAAGACTACTCCAGTAACCGTGAGTAAGCATGGATTTAGAGTTTATGGCTGAACGCAAACTTGAATGAGCCAGCAGTTAGGAAGAACAGCAACTGTGTTTTTTTTATTTTCAGCCATTTATTTAAATGCGTCTTAAATGACACTGTGAACACTGCGATTATGACTTATTTTATGCACAAGATCTTGCCTGACATCGTTATCAAAACAGAGTTAGCAAATGTACTGTAAAAATCTATAAAGTGAAATACATAACACAATTGTTTTCTCCCAATTGAGCACATTAACGCAGGCGCGACAACCAAACCATCGTTCTTGGCGTGTTTTTTGTTTTACTGTTTTTTTTAACGAATAAGGGATTTGAGATTTGACACTGAGCAGACTGTGTACTGATTGTGTGCGAGTGCGCACATGCATATTAATGGCACTCAAAAGGATCCTTTCATAGCTTTTACAATGTAAGCCTAGATGACAAAATGCATGGGCACATGCAAACATGACACAATTAATAATTTAAAAAACCTAAAGAATGCTCCTATAATTAAATTGCTTGGCTTTTTCGGCTCCGATTTACATATCGCTACTGCCACAAAAGCAATGTGATGGGCACGGATACACACACACACACAAACACGCACAGATATAGCTGCCACCTACTGTGGCTTCCCTTTGCCTGCCAGAGAGCTCGGCCCGTCCTACAAGGAAAGCGGTCTCATGAGATGACAACGATCAGCACACAAACACATTCCACCATGTTGGCAGGCTGGTAATTAAATATCAGATCTTGGCTTCACACCAGCATGCAAATGCTACTCTCTCTCTCGCCCGTTCTTCTGCTCCGACCGCCCTTAAACGCCCTCCCCCTCTCTTCTCCATCCATGATGCAAATCAGCGGGGAGAGGGGGGGGGGGGGGCGTTTCCAGCCGCTGTTCTCCAAGACGTTATTAACCTTTTTTTTGTTTTTGTCGTTCAAAAGACGCCGTTGTGAGACGGCCAACATCCCAGGCCCCTGTGGCTTTCTTCACCGAACAGCTAATTCCTCTGCTCTGCTTTAACTGTGACCACAAGGACGAAACTGGAGATGAGAGGCGGGGAAAAATAGCTGGATGGGTCTGTGGGAGGTAATAAACACAGCAGGGATCAGCAAGGGGTGCAAGAAATAGGCATGGGCTCATATAAACTGACGTTTGGCATCATAATTGTGAAGCTGTCTATTTTTCCTTATTTTTTTTTTTCTATTGGCAGTGATAAGGTACAGTGGCAACACACACACAGGCCAGAGGCTTATTAAATTTCCCATTAAGGCTATCTTTGTGTGGCAAGGCAGAGGGCCCTTTGTTAACATGCCAGTTTTATAGATGTACTGTATGAAAAGGCCACATGGCTGTTGCTCTTGTGCAGACTGACTCTGTATGTTCTGCACTGCAGAGGACTTGTTAATGACAATCCAGCAATTATGCTGCACTGTGACAATGTGCCTATTATCGACGTTCCCTTGTTACGCACAATGCAAGGGAATGCACTTTGTGACTCTTTTTGAGACGCCCGATATAAATGAAGCTTTACTTGCACGAATCCGACCCCAAGTAGACCACAGTATGTGGTTTCTGTGTTTCAATCAACAGATTCTGGATTCTGCGGCATTGGAGAAAGGAAAAACCATTAACCGCGTTGCCTTGGGATTGCTACGTTTCCTCTTTATCCTTGTGACCCCTTGGCTCGAACCAGACTGGACACGGTGCGGCTGGCCATAAATAGCTGTGCATAAATAGCAGGCATTTCAGCCGCTTGGTGTCCTGTTTGGGGTTGAGGAGTCCCCCGTCACCCACAGCCAGGGGCTTATCAAGGACAATCAGAGAGTCATGGCTGATGCTCACAACGCCCGTTTAGTCCAGCAGGTGGGGAAGAAGCTGGTTGAGAATGAGGGGGAGAAACGAGAATACCTTTACATGAGACATGACATGAGAACCATAAGAAATGGAGAGGAGCTACTGTACAGTAAAAATAACTGAGAGAATAAAATAAAACTGAAGAAAAATGAGAGAAAAATTATTAAAAGAATGCACTTAAAATCTACTGTGTTCTAGTACAGTGAAGGGGTACTTAGCTTGGAAAGAAATTTAAAGAGGGCACAGAAGATATGAAAGTTTGAGACCTGCTGATATACCGTGTAGATGAAATAAAAATCATGAAATTAGATATAACCACAGTAAAGCAGCAGCACTAGCACATCACACAGTCCCCACAATCTAGCCTCTTAATTTGTAGACGATATATATATTTTTTGCATTCAATTTGTTATGTACTTTAAAAAGACACTGTCATCGTTTAGATTGTATTTCTAGTAGAAGCTTACCCCCACAGCGCTCTAGGTTCACACTGGTTGTGTTGTCCTTTGGAGGTTTTAAATTGAAAGAAGAGCAGGTTTCCAGACGCTGTCATCGTCAGCCATAAGCCGATTTCCATGGCTAGTGTTTGTAGTCAACATGCGCTGAGCAAACACGCATTGTCCCTCTACACATGTAAGGAGTCATACTCGCAATCACTTGTGACGTCTGTACTGTGTATGTGTCAAAGTCGGGTACGGCTCAAAGCTAATTACAGTGCGTCTGCCTTACCTATGCAGCGCAGAATGCAGCTATGATGAGATGTACGCAAGGAATATAAAACCAGTAGACCTATTATGTCTGTTGTGTGGCATAGAATTACCTTTGGCAGAAGAAAACGGCAAAGAATTGGGCCTCTTGATTAAAAGTTTACGTGTGTGTGTGACCTTAAAACGTCTCCTCTCCTTTCTTGTCCTAATCTCATCTCTTCTCCTCCCCTCTCTCCTCTCCATGCTCTCGGTGTCTTTAGAAGCCAGTTTCTGAATAATAGTTGGTTCATTAAGAGTCTTTCGCTATATGGTTCTATCTCAACAACATAAGCAGTCTGGAGACGCACGCGTTGAATATAAAAGGGGCCCGATCACATAAATAGGAAGTGTCTTCTTCACCCTTGTCAGGTTTAACGTGTTGAAAGTCCTCCCAGATAAATGGGGCCCAAAAAGATAAGAGAAATGTGCAACGTGCATGAAGCATTACGCGCTAATGGCTGATCAGATGCTGCCATGCTAATTAAGTCCACTGAAAACAAGCTGATCAATAAGCTGCAGCCCAATATCTCAAAGTCTGAGAGATAATATTCAGACACAAGGCCGAACCTGAGATCCAGCTTTAAAACCAGAGCAAAAACACCCACAGGTTTCCTGTCTGCATCTGCAGAGCAATCGTTGTGCCCTTTAAGGAGACTTACACTTCTGACCAAAGAGATACACTGTATAATGTCACAAACCACCTTATATAATGAATCGATGCAACTGCTTGCCGTTTTTGCCTCCTCTGCCTTGCGCTCCTTCTCTCTAATGTTGACATTTGGCTCAAAGCAGATCGATTCGAGATGGGAGGGGATCTGCGTACCAACAGCTCGACATGGGATGCGAGCAATCTCTAGGGATTGTTTTTAGGTCGAATTGTATTGGGACTTTTCATGACTGAAGGTTTTCATTTGACCTCAATTACAGTCTCATCACTAAACTCATACCTATGCCATACATATTATATCTACAATACAGTGGTGAGGACTTCTTACAAATGTATAGGCAGCAGATAAACGCATTTTAAACTGATGTTTTGGCAGCTATTGCTGACTTCATGGAGATTATAAATGGCTTAGCAAAGGCTACAGATAAACCCGTTCTTTAGAATTGCAAAAATGCACTATATAATATGCACTATGTAATGTGGAAGAGTATCACTGGTTAACTTTACTCTCCACACTGCAAGATACTGGTGGTTGTATCTTGTATTTCATGTATCAGTGTATTTCTTATGGCTGATAAATTGGAAACCTTTCTGCTGCGACACAGGCTTGTAGCTCAATTGACTTCCGCCATGTGAATATGTATAGGAACAGGCCCTGAATAATGTATCAGAATCAGATATGTTCCACTATGGTGAAGCTCTTGCTGTCATGTGCCTTGGTAGCCCTTTGATGTGAAGCCAAATCCTTAGATACAAGAGAGAAAAATAGGCCTGGGGTCCACGACTGGATTCCTAGAGTTACCTGAATGCATACAGCTGAAGGTAATGTAAACTTCAGCTGTAAGTGAAGGCATAATGAGGCTATACCAAGTTAGTGTAAAGGATGGGGCGGATCTGTCAGATGGAAATGGCAAGCCTATATCCAATATCTGAAATGAGAACGGGTATGGCTGATGAGTTGTAAATCAGGCACGCCTAACGTGGAAATACATGTGGCTGTGTCAGATTTAATTTCACACTTTGCGTCTTGACAGCTGCCTGATCAAAGCACAGGGGGTGGGCAGCGCATGCATATTCAAAAACGGGGCGGGAGTGCTCACGTCACTGGCACCACCGGGTGACAAAATGTTCCCTCTTTGTCATTAACAGGTATGGCGCACCACGCATGAGCTTTTAGTCCTTTTTTTAAAAAATAGATTAAAGAGGAAGGCAGGAATTGATTTTCAGTGTAGTCTAATGAAGAGAATGTGAGTGAATTGTGTAGATTCCCACCCTTTTTACAAGAGAGATCATTGGGAAAGATGGAACATTGCAATATGAATAGAGATTGTGCCTGCTCCCCTGACAGAAACAGATACATTTATCTCTTATTTGCATGTGGATGAACAACAATTCTTTTTGGCTTTGGCACAGTACATAACACTTTCAAGGTTTCATGGTCACTTGTTTGAAAGGAAAACGACTTCAGGAGAAAATAAGGATCAAAGCGAACACATTTACATATTTTTCTACTCAGACATTCATATATTTTTGCCTCCCTGAGGTGTGTATTTACCTTTTTGTGGGGATGTCTTTGCCTTTTATAAACTCAATATTCATTTAATAGCTTCCAAAGTGACAGTGTGTGCACTACAGGGTTCTGCACTAAATGAGAATAATTGTCAGTTAATTTGTCTTCAGCAGAACAAGGTTTTTACTTTGGCACACACACAAGTTCCACTCATTTCATTGTATGCAGTTCATTACCAAGTACTTCGGTCTTCTGTGTAGGATATCCATCAGGAAAGGAACTGACTGAACTGGAGATAGTGAACACAGCCTCTTGCATACAGATGTGTACACAGGTTTTAAAGCTGTAGTCTGTCGTTTATTCCATTATTTTGTTCAAAATCGTTTGTGGCAAGTAATAGTATAGGCTACAGATTGCCACCTTAACCTCGCCACAGAAAAAGGTGCACGAGCCACTCCTAATGCACAGTATATGTTATTGTGATATTGTGTCGTTTCAGGGTATTCAGAAAAAAACCTATATCGAAATCCTCCCTCCATTTTAAGTCTCTCCGGTTCTGCTAAAGTCCAGCAGATCTTAAACTAATTAAGATATTATTTCCACTCAAATTTGATGTTTTAAGAGCTCCCTGTGCTACACAAAACCCCACTGTTTGCCGGCTTTTCATGTGATAGAGAAAGGGAATCTTTGCACTACAGAATCTGTGTCCCTGGGCATGCTCGGAGCTTGGATGGAGCCGGTATGGGGGGATGAGCTGGAGGTTTATTGCCCTGAAGTGCAGAGAGCACTCCCCTAACCCCCTTTGGAATCGACCCCCTCTTTCTTTTTTATGAGAATCAAAATGCTTTCAGGTTTTTGGATTCACGTGTCTAGCGGCTACAGGGTATGGAGTTTAACATATGCACTAGCATAAGCCGGCTAACATGACCGGTAGATGTGCACATGGGAAGAGGCAAACAGATTGGCTGAGAAAGGTTTTGTTGTATAGTTATTATTATTTTTTATTAACATTTTAAAGTGACCACAGTATAGTTCCCTTGATCCACTATGGATCGTGGAGCTAGGGCTTATGAAACCCTGCCACAGGCTGATGTACATTTTAAAAACACTGTGGCTGTTAGGTGGTTAATTTAAATAGGGGGCAGCGAGTGTGGTTCATCATTCCTGAGAAGTTGACACTCTGGAAATATGGAATTCCTACCCAACCAGTTCCTACCCGCAGTGATATATTA
>JAOEHI010052208.1:0-15000 GCA_025447815.1 Percopsis transmontana | reverse complement strand
TATTCTGTCTTCTATGTCAGTTGGCCACCGGCATGCCTATAAGATACTTGCGTATCTAGCGTTGCCGCTGGGCAGAGGTAGAGAAGGCAGCAGAAGTGATCAGTGTCCCGGAGAAAAGCAGGAAGTTCTTCGCAGAGAAGGCTCCATCACCTTCAGTCAGACCGAAATAACCCGGAGCCAGCTAAACAGCTAAGACAAAAAAATGACACGGGTGGATTGTCCTTTTCTAGTCAGGAGGCTATAGAGAAATCAATGTTTTTCTTCCTCTCTCGCTCATCTACCTCTATGGTGGAGTGGATGAACATCGGGCATAAGACCAACTCATGACATCAGTGTCTAAGCACTTCCCATCTAAATGCTGCAAGTTGAGAGAACCAGCCAAGGCAAAGGCAAAGCACTGTACAGTTATTCTGCCTAATACCATTTGGCTTTTTTCAAGCCCTGAGTGCCAGGTCCGTGTTTTGCTGATCAATGGACTATCTCTCGAAAACTACAAAACTAACTGTATTGTCCATGGAAGGACATGGTGCACTAATGCCTAAAGTGCACTAATGGACTGGAGAAACCCATTCTTTGCTTGCTCTCTCCCTTGGAGCTATCATTTGATTACTTTTGACAAGAATTCAATTTTGCCCTTCATTTAGTTTTTCTTCTCACATTTAAGCGAAAATGGATCCATTCATCCAGGAGGATTTTATCATGGGTAAAGTGCATTGTTGCTGGCTACGGTTCATGAACTGGAAACGTTTGTGTGTGTTTGTGCCAGTCCACCTCTTGGACTGGCACAAACTAAAGAGGGAAGGCCGCTGGTGAGTTGAGTGAGGCGTGCAACAGACACATACACCCCAAAAATCGGTAGCCTGGAAAAAACCATCATGATTTTGCAAGCTCTGCCTCTACGATTTGCTTTACTCTGCTTATCAGTCAAGGGAACGAGGACCTTGTTCTGATTGGCTGAAGGTAGTCCAATCATCTGCAAGCACCTGTGTTTGGAAAGCCCAGTCGAATGATTGTTATTCTGATTAGTTGGTCTAATCACATGCTAATGATTTGATTGACCTATTAGAACTGCCTTTATGACAAACAACATTGAATGGGAGAGTTCCCAGACATGTAGGCGGAAAATGTATGTTTGATGCAAGTTTTGTGAACTATATTAGCAACTGTAGCCTAGAAAGAGCCCTATTGATTCTTTATTTTAATTCTCACATTCCCAGAGGCCTATTGGATTTACTGATTCATAGGAATGGAACCAATCCCATTCAAATGGCACCATATGCAATAAACAGTCCACTAATACCTCCCTCCAGTCAAGGCAGATTTATTTGTACATTTGCACATTTCATAAATAATACTTTACCATTCCAATTCAAAATGCTTTACAAAAGGCATAAAATACTAATAATACCTAATAAATAATAAATAAATACAAACAAACAAACAAAATAAAACAGCATAAACGAACAGTGCAGTAGCCTACAAAATTAAAGGTGACCTAAGCAATGTTTTAGTTTGAAAAAGGATTTGGTATACATAAAAATGAATATTTACTATCTTCAATGTTTTAATCTCGCTTCGTAGGTACAAAATGAGTGAACATCGTTATTTCCCTCCAATATTGTTAACATTTGGCTAGACAGTACATGTTGCCAGGACATAGGGCGTATCCAATTATCCGACAATTCTGGTAGAAGTGCACGCTATGTATGCTATGTACACTATGCGCGCGATGTACAAAAGGGTTAGGTTGGAATATAAAAAGAAATGCATTTTCATTCATTAGTATCTTCCCAGCCAAATCATAATTATTGTCTCGTGCCTGTGCTAAGTGAAACGACAGTATTTCATTTTAGGCAGCGCCAGTGGCAGGATTTTGCGTATGGTACAAGCTTGACAACAAGCAACAAGTCTCCATGGTTTTTAGTGGATTCTCCATATTCCCCGCTGGCCTGTTGCATCACAAAATTGAAAAAATTGTTTTCATAAACTAGACATCGCTCTGCCCAAAGAGAAAACTCAAGAGCTGTCTAACTCAATCGAATTTCTAGGTATTACAACTCGATATCAACCTAATGCAAGCTTCTTTTTTCTCTAGAGAAATGATTACGCATTAAGGAGGCCATGAAAAAAAGCTACAGTGTTTCTGAAAAGGCATTCACTAAGCGTGACTTCCACAAGGCTAAGATTTTCAATCCCTCAAAAACACAAACAAATTGCAGGCTTAGATGATGAATGCAATCAGATTTACATTTTTAGTCGTTGCTGTGTAAAACTGGCACTGTAGCTACGTAAAGTGTACATAAAGTGTGGCCAAATGGCCAATGGTCATTTCAGGTACGGTTCAAATTTGCACTGTATGTAGCCTACAATTAAATTCATATCTATCTACGGCTATAATAAATATGATTATCAGGGACTTTATTCCATGACCCATTGTAATTGCTGTGCATTTTCAGCATGCATTTTCTTTGCACCTCCTGGTAGAATCACCTGTGCTGAGTTCAGACGTGGGCTCTTATTGCAATGACTTAAAAACATACCTCACCTTGAACTGCCTCATTGGAATGAAACTTTAATTTAAGAGCATCAGCTCTCCCACCCAAGAGCAATGTGCAGAAATGACCAAAATGCATTGCAAGGTCATAAAGACACCAATATGTGGCAGGCTGCATGTGACAGTCTCTTGCGTGGCCTTTGAAAATAAGGCCCAAAAGTCACAAATGAATAAAGGTGGATTAGATTGTAAAGATTAAAAAATAAAATCTTTTTTTTTTTTTTAATCAAAATGCTTTCCAAATTAGGAAAATTTAAACAAAATCACTAAAGCCAACATTTAAAATGATTAGGCCTATTAAAATACAGCAGTTTATCAATGTATTTATAATAAAAACCCCAGCTACAGCATTCTCTACATGCTGTAGCTGTGACAGACGTTTCTATCATTACTTGTTTCCTAGAAGGATGTTGGAACAACTATTAGAACATGAGTACTTGTACTGTGACACAGACTAATGGTTGCTACACTTGGCTCTGACTGCTCAATCACTTCGTCTGGAAAGAAAGCTGGCAAGTGTCGAGGCATGGATAGGAGAGGGTAAACTACACTAAATCACAAGAACCTGTTAGGGTTGAGCACTGTAGAATCAGGTTTGTGACATAAGGATTTAAAAGCATCGGCCATGATTTTCATAGGAGAAAAAAAGGTGTTGTTACAATATAAATGTGGTAAAACATAAGTGTTTTCTATTCTCTGTTTAGAGATCCTGAGCTAAATCCAAAACACACTAATAGAGCCAAAATAACCAAGTGTACTACAGTTAGCCTACTTCCTTTCTTCTGCTATATAGATTTTTTTTTACCTTAAATGGCTATATAGAGAGTATACTGAGCTGAATTACTTTGGGAAGACTCATATTTATCCATCATGTGATGACATAATGAATTAGGCAGTGCCTTCTGAATACACACCAAATCTGTCTGTTAATGATGAATTGCAGTGTCGTTAAGATTGACGGTTTGTCTGCAGTGAATTATTGGCTTGAAATGTCCTCTTACAGATCACAACAGACAGAGAGAGAGAGAAAGAGAGAGAGGGATCTATTAGAGAAGGGTGGGGAACAGAGTCAAGGAGAGATGAGGCGGAGAAAGTGTGAAAAAAGGTCAAGGGAGGTACAGAGAGTGACTGTGAAGCGGCAGGCAGGGGAACAGGTAAATATGAGAGAGAGAGTATATGACAGAGGGAGAGAGAGAGAGAGAGAGTTGTAGGGAAGCTAAAAGATAGAAGTGCAGAGCGATGGAGGTACAAGTCAACAACGCGAGCTGCGAAGAGGAGGGGAATACGTTGGAGCCGAAGACAGAGGACTAAGGTGGAAAGAACAGAAATGATGAGCGAGAGAGTGAGCGACAGAGTGAGCTTAAAATGTGCATGTTTCTGTAAGAGAGAGAGGGAGGGAGGGGGGCGAGCATATAAATGCCAGCTTTTCCTCATAACATCACTTTGATATCCCCTGACGCTCCAGCCTTCTGTGCGTGACAGGTGTGGATATGAGTGTGTGTATGTGCGTGTGCACGTGTGTGTAATATCCTGTTAGATGCCAGGCGAAACGCTCCAGCAGAGTGTGTCATAATCTGAGAATGAGATCTTTATTGAACAATGCCTTACATTTAGCTCAGGAACACTCTCAAAGGGTGTGTGTGTGTGTGTGTGTGTGTGTGTGTGTGTGTGTGTGTGTGTGTGTGTGCGTGTGTGTGTGCGTATGTGTGTGTGTGCACATGTGTTTTTGAACAAACAAGTGAATGTGAAAGCACTGTATGTTCACAGATGCTATCTCTCTCTCTCTCTCTCTCTCACACACACACACACACGCACGCACACACACACACACACACACACACACACATTACACATGCTAATACTGTAGCTTGGGGTGTGTTCCCACTGTATCAGCATGGGCCGCTGTACAGTTAAGGTATAAACACCCCTGTTCTCCCCAGCCGGCAATTGGAGGAGGTGATCTGGGGCTAAACTCCAACCTGCCAGCCCTCCCCCAACACCCCGCGCACCCTCCCCAAACTCCTAACTTCATTTAATCAAAAGGAATTATTTCTCAAAGAGATTAACAGACGACCATTATATCTCTATCTCTCTATCCACCCCCCCATCTCTCTCTCTCTCTCTCTCTGTCTCTCTGTCTCTCTCAGTGCTCTGTACTTGCCCCGTTAGCATTAGTGTTCCTGTCACGTGTGGCCACAATGCGTGTGGGTGGATGAGTGACTCTGTGTGTGTGTGTGTGTGTGTGTGTGTGTGCTTGTGTAAGCGAGTCTGACATTAAACCGGTGGGCTTCACAAAAGGGCCCTTTTATCAATGAGCGCCTATATACCTCCCCGTGCGTGCGCCCGTGCGCGCGCCCAGGCGAGCGAGCGCGTGCCGCGGCAGAGTGGAGTCCTTCCGCCGCCCCGCCTGTCGATAACGCGGCGCTTCCTGCTCCATCAGCCCCCTGGGCTTGCCAGAGAATTAGTGGGTGCCATACAGTCATCGATCCAAAATGGGGGCCCCCGGAAAGCCACCGGCTCCGAGGAGAACGCATTAGAAGCCACATCAGAATCCCATCAGATCTAATAGACATTTCCTGCAGCAGCTGAGTTAGGATAATATAATATATTAATACGCGGTCAGATAGAGTACGCCTTGGGGGGGGGGTGGGGTTCAACGACTCAGTGTGTATCAGCTGGAAATGACTGCAGGTGAAGGGCCGGTCTACACGACCACGGCACCCTTGTGTTAGTGTAATCACACACAGCACGGCAGGGGATCAGGAAGAATGATAGCTTTTCTGATCGTTTGCTTCAGTCTGTGTTTGTGTTTGTGTGTGTTTGTGTGTGTGCGTGCGTGTGCGTGGTTTCCAGGTTGACTTTGTCCTCGTCTCACTATGCCACTTATTAATGTCGGTAATTGGCCGGAGACGACACACACCTGGGTCCCCTGGTCTGTATCAGAAGCCTGTCAGACGGCGACGCGACGTGCACGCCGCATTGCGCACGTGACCGGGGTGTGCCTTAACAACCCGAAAATGAAATGACTTAACATCAAATTACGCCGTCAGGTGTTAATACGAGACTTAATGAGCCCTCAAAATAAAACACACCTAACTCCTGCTACCATTTAAATGTCTACAACTACACGGAGACAGAAGCAGTGTGAGTCAGTGTGAGTGTACACAGATTTGTGTATGTATATGTGTGTGTGTGTGTGTGTGTGTGTGTGTGTGTGTGTGTGTGTGCGCGTTGTACCTGTACTTCGCGTGCATGGTAGGCTATGATGAGGCCCAGCAGTATGACTGTAGAAAGGCTGATCAGACACTTCAGGGCCAGAGAATACATGGAGCTCTGCAAAGAGAGAACACACACACACACACACAGACACACACACACACACACGCACGCACACAAGCACTGTTGAGAACATACTTCCCAGACATCTATACAACACATGTAATACCCAGCGGTATGATTAATAATAAATACAGACAGGGGAAACAGCTACGATTCATTACGGCAGCGTGTAGCTAACATGTGAGCCTGCCTATTTGGGACAGACCAGGTGTACTGTAGCTTGGAGCAGACCCCACACATGAGAGCATGCAATCTGCTGCCCCTGTGCTAACAGCGCATGTGTGTGTGTGCCAGATAGGTGCGCTCCCTCTGTCCCGGACAAAGGGAGCTTTTGTAATAAAACTAACTGTTACAAAAACAGGCTCGTATCGGCTCCATAAGGGGAACGGCAGCGTTTCTGACATCAATATCTCTCTGCAGTGAAAGCCTTAAATCTTATGCTGGTTTCACACGGCTTATAATCAATGCACTGGGGAATTCCCAGTCGATACAACTCATAGCACTTCAGTGCTTTCTTTAACCCTTCACCTCACACGGCCAGCAGCACTGCAAAGCTTGGTGGAGTTACCCCCCCTTCCCTTCTCTCTATATATGTATGAAAAGTCCTTCCTGTTAGACTGAACCCCTCCATCAGCTCAGGGATTGTGAGTTGAGGAATCAATCTTATCATCAAATAACCAAAAAAAATGCAAAACGTCATTCATTTTCCATACCACCAAGGTCACAGGTTGTACCTAAAGCCTATTCGCCGCTCTAAGAGCTGAGTTAGGATTGACAGCAGGGATCTGTCTGCCCCGCTTAAAAGGATGTTATTTAAGCTTCAACATCTGTCACTTTAATTTGGGTTTGGCCAAATATTATTCTCTTGTGAGGTTACCAGTCAAATTTGTTTTGTTTATAGGTACACTGAGTCTAAGGTTCATAAATATATATTGCATAAAAACAACACTGCAAGCCATATCCCCTAAAAATGTAAGGCTAGCTTGATATTGTCTTTATTATTTTACACTCTGCTGCATAACTCCTGTATTTATGTCTTTATAGAGGAGCTACGGCTGCGATCATAATGCCATAAATGTATTTTCTCTCGCTCTCCCTCTCCCGCTCTCTCTCACACACACACGCACACACACACAGGCAGACAATGTAGATTATAAATCCTCACTGACACTGTGCTTAGTTGAATAATACTTTTTATCAAAATCTGAGCTGCATGGCGAATGAGCCCTGAAGCCCATTCTACCATTTATATAACGCGTGCACACACACACACACACACACACACACACACACACACACACACACACACACACACACACACACACACACACACACGCGCGAGAGTGCTTTGCGCTCGTATTGGTCATTTGTTGCTCATATCATATCAGGGGGTTATGGGCCACTCCTTGGCACACGGAAAATAACATCCAGCCTGAACTGTATGCTTATTTTCTGTCAGCTCACCCTAAGCTCCTGTTTGCTCCCTTTATTTCCCAGGTTTTCTTCTGTCTCCCTCTCTCTCTCTCTCCGCTAACATCTCTTTCTAATTCGATGGAACAAGCCAGGAGGGGAGAAAGCTCAAACACAGCCTCCACTTCACGCTGCTTTCAAAATAACACACAACTGCAGTGTATTTTGCAACTGCCAGTTTCCCCTTCAGTAACTGTCAGTGCAGGGTAGTGTGGAGCTCTATGTGTCACCGCATGCTAGCCCAGTGGTCACTTTGCTTTTTGGATGTGGGTGTGTGTGTGTGTGTGTGTGTGTGTGTGTGTGTGTGTGTGGGGGGGGGGGGTCACAAGATTCACAAGTTTTAGAAATAATTTAAATATTTATTCTTTAATTAAAATTTAAAAAGTCAAAGGTCTTTATTGTTAATATTTTTCACAAGCTATGAACCGCTGATCAGCAATACATTCTGTCACTGTAAATCTATATGTGCTTGTGTGTGTGTGTGTGTGTGTGTGTGACAGTGAGCATTTGTGTGTACTATTTGTGTGATTAGTGCCTATTGATCCAGTGCTGGGTGTTTACAACGCAGAGATAATGAGCTCTTTGAGCTCCCTTAAAGCTCAATCTGCATTCACACGCTCACACTCAGGTGAAGCCGCAGAAGGGGTTTCCCTGCACTGCAGTGACCCAGATACACATCAGAGCAGCGCATCACGCACTCAAATGTTCTTTACGTGCTCTTAATGAATATGGATGCAAGCGTGCGTGTGTGCGTGTGCGCGCGTGTAAGTTGTAATTGAGTTGGCCTTTGGGTTCTCTTCCTGTCAAGAGTGAAGCTTTCTTGCAGTCTCCAAGGAAACAGACAGAAGAGGGATGTCACCTTGCCACACACACACACACACATACATACATACATACAGCCCCCGCCCCCAACCCAACTAGAACAATTAGACGTCAACCCAGCGTAACAGGTTTCACTCTGACACACACACACACACACACACACACACACACACACACACACACACACACTCCATTACACATCGGCAAACTCAATTAAGACGCTACCGCCCCATTAACACCCATAGAAATGAGGGGGTGCACATTGGGCACACACCTAAAATGACAGTGTGAGCCCATTCACAAAAGCCTCCCTCCCACCCGAAGGTCTGGAAGGCCCAACACAGACACACCAGAAAGACACTCCCAACGCACCAAACCAGAAGGTGCACTGCACACCACTCGCACTCAAAGGGGCCCAATACTCAATGTTTGCATGTTTACACTTACGGCGGCTGATGCGAGTAAGACACACACACACACACACACACACACACACAGAATGATGACACACAGAAAATGTATGCAGGGAAGAGTGATATAGGAATGAAATAGATTTATTATATATTCATATACTGTATATTTGCATTTTAACAGTTAGCAGGGAGGGGCCTGAGAACCAGCAGGGAGCCAATGATCTCAGAGGATAAAGGAGAGGCAAACAGAGGAGGAGGAGGACGTAGGAGGGGGAGGACAGAGAGAGTGGTGTGGAGCCTAGAGTCAGACAGGAGAAGCGGGGGGCAAGGTGGCCGTCCCCTGGTCCTGGTGTGCTGTCTGAACAGCATCGTGGAGCCTATAAATGTCAGGTCTCCCACTGGACAGCTGTGGTAACATGGGTGCACGGGGAGAGAGGAGGAGGGACAGGGCGGAGGCGGCTGTGGGGGTAATGCACAATGCCCAGAGGAACCGGTGGGACATAAACGCTGTGAGCCGGAGAGGGTGGCAATGACCCCCTGGGGAAATGGACTCACCAGGGACGGAACATAAACACTCCAGCCCAGCGACAGGACATTTTAACATTACTAAGGCCATGGTGCTTGAGTGTAGATGTAACCACTGCAAACGTCATAAATGCAATGCCTTTATCATACTATGACTATAGGAGTCCTTAACATGAGGTTTTTGTTATTTTGTCATTTAGTCAACCCCTTCAGAGAAGGGATGACAAAAACAAAACAAGAAGGAGTTATTTATGAGTTATGAAATGCTTTTTCCCTTTTATAAAAAAAACATATTTATTATAGTTTCACAAATAAACATCACACAAAACATTTGAAGTACACGTAAGCTTCAAATCTTCTCGCTACTTCTCCCATTAGAGGAAAGGCACTGTCTTTGTTAGCTAATCAAAACTGCTCATTCTCCACGCCGTAGCTGTACGCTTGAACGGGCCCCTTGAAGGGTTCTGCCGTGGTTTCACGAATATAATAAAATATTAGGACAACAATTCAGGCGAGCAACACGTTATACAAATACAATGTGTTTTTTATTATTATTTCTTAATCATCTGAAGGTGCACCCGGTCTATGCACTGCACGCCACTGATCCTCATACATACAGTGTATGTACAAACTCGTAACATTGTCTCTTTCTTCCAATTCCAATATCGTCGCCTCTTGCTTCCAATATAACAATTGACAGAGTGGCATGTGAAAATGACAACAGCTGCGCATACCCTCAGAATAGTTTTACCCCATCACAAGACTCCAACGCGGTGGGGTACCGGGGGGCCCCTGAGGGGTCACACGTACCTCAGTGAGCCGGCTGTGCAGATGATCTATAGATCTGACAGACCGCATGCTAGGGTCCCAGGTCAGGGTCGCAGTTATTCTCACAGACACGTAACTTGACTGGGTTCATTCTTAACCCACTTTTAAGATCAATAATAGAAGCTCATTAAAGTGTTTTTTGGGAACTGTCCTTACTGTACTCACATTAAAGTGTCAAGGCCCCCGAGCTGCGCTAAGACACTTTACCGATGGCGACCTCAGACAAGGACAGCAGGAAATATATTACTGGTAGAAATAATATTGCACAGTACCTCAGATTAAAAAGACGAGTTGTAAAATGTAGAGCAGACCATAGCCTCAAGACTCCCATGTAAGTTATGGGAGTCATCTAAAATCCCCAGTCTTACCTAGGTTGTAGACATTTGTCTTTGGTGTATGTGGAAGGGTTTCTGGTTTTCAATTATTTCCAAATCGCAAAATGTTTCATATTTTAACATTGCCTCTGCATGTTATATTCATATTGAACTATCATGACTCTAGATGTGCAAGAATATATTTTAACATTTGAATATTACACCAGTACATAGTTAGTTAGTATTAACTGTGAGAAAGCTTAAAAATCTAAAACCAAGTCTTGATTGTGTCTTGGGACGGGGCTGGTCTAATTATGACTTCTGGATTTTTGGAGGGGGGTTAACTCTCAGGTTGAGGCCATCTTGCCCCTGGGTCAACAGAAGCTGAAATACCAAAGGGTAAAGTTTTCCATTGACGGCAATTCAAAAGTACTGTACTGTACATTATTTATTATGGCCAAACTACATAGCTTCAAACACCACAACTAGCTTGTAAATGTTGTTTATATTATTGTATGTGAAAATTTTTCCAACAATTACCTTTTTTGGAGGCATTATTTAAGCATCATTTATTACAATTTACTATACTTACTATAATTATTTATAGGCCAAGAAAATGCACAAGCCAAGCTGTATGAATCCAACATGTTGTTAATGTGTTAGCACAGGCTAGTTGCCCTTAAAGGTAAGTGATGAATATGAAATTTATATTTTAAGCATCATTAGTTAACACACACTGTAAGAAAAAATATATAACACCTAGACATGTCTGAAGCTCGTACGAGCCCCTTCTCAATAGTTCTACAGTCAGTAGTGGTCAATAGACGCCTTACTTTCTTCAGTGATCATCTTATCTCAGTGTTCTGTATACAGGTTGTATATTGCATAGCAAAGAAAAGCCAAGTACCATACATCTGTCATTCATGCAGTTGCAAACACCATTTCCTTTCTATTTTACCCCGACTCTCTTACAACATTCCCTCCTTATCCAATTTCCTTCTTATTTGCCCACCCTATTTCTGGGAGCAAACGTACTAAATACATACTAAATACGAAACATATGGAGCACACACACACACACACAAACAGCACATACTCAGAATATGACATTTAGTCTATGGTCACTAGTCAAAGACACAAGGTCGTAGGGGTGTAATAGCAGATGTATAAAGCAAGTGCAAATGACACATTAACAAAATATAATTATTCAGGAGTAAAAGAAAACACTCACACAAAAGCAGCACCTGATTTCGCTATGTATTTGTGTACTACCATTATTTAACTCTGTATTTATTTACTATATACCAGTATTTCAATGGTTATGTATTTTTTTTTTGTTTACTATATCTATTTGGGTACTATATATATGTATTTCACTGTGTATTTGTTTTCTATATACACCAGTATGTCACTGTGTATTAGTGTTCTATATACCCGTATTTCACTGTCTATTAGTGTTCTATATACCAGTATTTCACTGTGTTCTATATACCATACGCGGAGGTGGAGATTGTGAGTGTGTGGGTGAGTGTTCATCAATAATCAATGGAAGAACTCATTCAAGGGTTCCCCCCGCAGACTAGTTTCAAAAACACAGTAGGGACCTCTTCACTTCTCATCAACACTAGCATCTATTTCCATAGCCATCTTCTCCTTCCCCAGCATGATTCCTGTCCATTTCTCACAACTAGCGATCCTACCTCGAGGGATTGACCGGCCCGTGGGAGCTCCAGTAACTCTTGCACACAGCATTTGCTAGTTCTCTTAAAATTAAAATGTAGTGAAGTGCCGTTTATTTCGCTTTCTCGTTTATAGCCCTTCATCTCAATGCAGGGCTGCACAGGCCCACATTTCACATAAATAAATAAATAAATAACCTAATAACTACATAAATAACCCTCTGTACCTTATCCTCCAAAAAAGAGAAACCTTTGAAAGGGACTGCAAAGGGAAGAGTCTAACCCTTACTGAACAGCTAAGTTTGTGTGTGGGCAAATACTAGTAATACACAGCAAGTAATATAATGATATAGTAGCAATTTTATATACTATAGTAAAGATAATAATATACTGTAGGTTTATTATATAATAGTATATTATAATATAATATACATATAATAATACATTATTATTATTATTATACCATAATTAATTTTATAATTATTAATAGGGGACACCTGTACCTAAAAACCAACTTGCAGTGAGGACAATTACAAAGGTTGGGGCCAGGACCTATGTCATTCACTCTACTGAACTACTAATCTATCTGGTATCTACTATAATTAGGTAATAATAATAATAATAGGTTGTAAATAATATATAATTTACACATATTATAAGTACAGTACAACAATACATTACAAAGCAATCAAGGTATTGCACAATACACTAACCGAACAGTGTGAAAATCAAGGTATGTTGTAATGATTGACACCATGTGAAGAATGAGTGGAGCTACATTTGGACCATGGACTGGTTCAGGGACAGGAGAGACTCTAAGGCAGCTGCCTCAAGTCCATCCAGTGGCATGTCACAGTGGGTTAAGGTCCAGAGGCCTCATTACAGAAACATATCCTAACTGCTTGTCCTTTCTTAACTTCATTTTCAAAGAAAATAAATCTTCCTATTACAGAAGCAATTCCTAAACTAATGGCTGTGTCCTTCCTATCCTATCTTATCTTAACTTAAGAAATCCTAACTATAACTGACACTGCCTGTATCTTTTGTCTCTTTCGATGGACAAGACATAATATCAACGGCTCTCACATATCAATATCTCTCACTGGCTCTCACTAATATCAGCTATTGAATTTAGGACAGGGTCTATGCCGTCCAAATTTAGGATTCCTAACTTGGTAAAGGACGGTTCTGTAATAGCTAAATACTTATCCTAAGATAAGATAGGATATTTTCCTAAATGCAGTTAGAAAACATGTTTCTGTAATACCAATTGTAAATTGTAAATTGTTATACAAAAAATCCTAAATCCTAAATCCTAACCTAAACTGAGATGAGATAGGATTTCAGACTTAAACCCTGTCCACACTAGCACGGTATTGTTTGAAAAAGCATATTTATTTCTCCGTTTTGGCCTTTCATCCCCACTTATCCGGCATTTTCCAAAACTAAAATGCTGACGTCAAAATGCAAGATCCCATGATCACATGACTATACCTTTTTGGTATAGTCATGGTAAAGTCCATAACACCGGACTAAGCTAGCTACCTCCCATAAGGAATGATGTTTTTGGACAAGTGCGTGATGGTTTTCAGAACAATTATAGTATAGTATAGTATGGTATAGTAGCCTACTACTATTCCAAATGTACAATAATAACAGATTGACACTGGTTATGTGTGTCTTCGTAATGTCGTCCTTGTTGCGAGGCTGTTTCTTTCCCAACTGTTCTGCATCCTCAGATGACGAATAATGTTTTATTGAGCTCCAATATGTCACCTTATTTGCTCTGGCAAGTCTCCTAGTGTGTATTTTCCACAGCTTTTGCGACTTTATAGTCGTTAGTTACTTTTATGCATTAATGAGTTTTAGGTTTTACCTCATTGTCTGTCTGCCTGCCTTAGCGGTGCAGAAGTGTTTCCTTAAACAACAAAAGTGGAAATGACACGGAGGAGCTGCGTATGGACATGTGTTTAGAAACCTGAGAATACGCAGTTTAATGACGTACAGTGTATGTGTTTTCCCCCGGAGTAACTGTTTCAGTATGGATGCGGATACTTTTTTGAGTCCTGGGTACCTTAGCCAGAGAAAACTGCTGCCCCCTGGACAGGTGGACTATGGCTGGTCAAATACCTTATATAAAAATAAGTGTCCCTTAGAAGATCTCTGGAGAAATAGCATCTCTAAGCTCAACAATAGGCCTTTGCTGATGTAACGTTAGCTGTATTTGTCATATGCTTCTGCAATGGGTATCTTGTTATCTGACACCCAATATCTATATGGCATAGCAAATAGAATGCAAAAAATGCAATTAAGAATATATATTTTCCACACTGAATGAACTAACTTCTATTTTTAACTAATAACCTGCACGAGTACAACAGAGCGATGGTCAATAACGGCTATAATGTTCTCTGTGCTCTAACTGACAGAGGATGCTGCCTGATTGGCTGAGAGGGGGACGACACATGTTCTAGTTTAACAACCTAAATTGGGCCTTTCATTATCGCCTCCCTTTTTTTCCTCTCCTTTTACAGCCTTTCATTTCTCTCCCAGCCGATCCTCTCTTTCGATCACACTCCCCCGGCTTAACGCCCACCGGAGGAGGAGAGAGAGAGAGAGAGAGAGAAGGTGGAGTGATGGGAGGAGGAGGTGGAGAGACAGACAAGGACAAGAAATCAAAAGACAGAGGAAGAAAGAGAGCATAAAAGTGAAGACGGTGCCCTTTAGGGAAGCAGAGGAGGGCAAATGAAAGAAGGAACATGAGAACAAAGGAGAGGTAGAAAAGCTGAGAGAAATCCCGGCGAGGGAGAATTTCAACTATGAATTTTCATCACAAGGAAGAAACCCTCAATGAAAGAGGAGGGCAGGGGAGGGGTCGATGGGAAAGAGAGGGCAATGAGTAGGAGAGACAGCGAGAGGGGAAAAGGAGTAAAGTCAAGTGGAAAAGAGAGACGAGTCTCAAACAAGGACGTGGCATCGCAGACAGAGAGACAGAGAGACAGAGAGACAGAGAGACAGAGAGACAGAGAGACAGAGAGACAGAGAGACAGAGAGAC
>JAOEHI010052207.1:0-17104 GCA_025447815.1 Percopsis transmontana | reverse complement strand
ACACACACACACACACACACACACACACACACACACACACACACACACACACACACACACACACACACACACCTTCAGGAACTGTTTTATCCCCTGGTAGTGACATGGCCTGGGTATATTGTCTTGTAACAGCTAGGACAGGAGAGTGCAGTCTGAGCGACTCTCTTATACACATGGTGGTGAATGGCAGGTTCGATAGATCATCCCTTTAGGGAAATATACAAATGGGTAAAGAAATTAATACATGCACGCATATACTGTACGTACATAAAACTCGGATCGTTTTGGCTCTAGCAGATGACACGCAAAAAAAACAAGTTTATTGCAGGGTATTTAATAATTAAGTAGGTATAGAGTAGACATTTGTTGATAGACTGATCCATAAATTTATTCTATTGAAGAGACAGGTAACCAATTCCCAATGCATATTACTGCTTTTTTTTAAATAAAAATATTTGAAAACAGTTGAAAACAGGCCTGTTCCACACAGTGCAGTTATTATTGCACACATTTAAAATAAAACAGTTTTTGTACTGTAAAAAGTTGAATGATTTCATCAATCCACAAGTTTCTGACCATGTTATTTCCTCTTTTTGTCGGCCTTGCATCAGCAGCATGACTTCCTCTCTGCATTTTTCCTGGTAGTGTGGGTGGCGTGCTAGATTATACAATGTCCAACAAATTGCACTGGCTGTTGTGTCGTGGCCTAGGGAGAAACGTGAATTAATGCAACCTATCACTTCTCTGTATTAATATTACAATTAGCAGACGCTTCTACTTACACTTCGCGACTTACACTGTACAGCAAATACAGTTTTAAGTATTAAGTATTGGGTTAGGGTTAGGCCAGGGCTTTTCTGGGAGGCTCGGAGCCAGCCACCCTAACCACTAGCCTTTCTATCCTGCCCCCAAAATGTAGGGAGAGGTTTGCTATTAGAATCGTACATACTGAAGCTGTAAACTCACTGACCTGCAAACATGAAAGTGTTGGCCTCCGCCTGAATCTCCTCATCTGTCAGGCCACGCCCCTCGTCATCCTGTGAACAGACACGCACACACAAATTGTACAGAGTTTTTGTTACAATAGACAATTACAATTAGGCAGACGTGTTTTATCCATAGTGACTTTGGATAATTACAGTTACATGGTCCTATTACATGGAGCAGATAGGGGTTAGGCGTCTTGCTCAAGGATGCTTACAGGTAGGCCAACTCTGGGGCTCGAACCTATGACCTTCCGGCTGGGAGTCCAAAACCTAGACCACTCGACTATCCTGCCCCTAAACAGCTACAGCAAATATCCATTGTCATTCCCTCTCATGCAATCTTGTCTTTACATATCTTTCACAATTTTATAAACCTTAATTTCTTTCTCACCCTACCGGTTAATTCTTCACTAACTTCCTCATTGTCCCTGCCTCTCTAGTCTGTGCTGCCCTACCTGTGCCAGCAATATGATATCGATGAAATCTTTCTTCCTCTGTGGTGCTGTCGTGGAGTTGGGCTGTGCCCCCGTCTCCCTCTGCTGGTGGATGAGGGTGCGGCGCTGCTGAACAACTCCTCTGGTGAAACTGCAGACACGAAAGTAAATAGAAAAGAAAAAGAACTACAACACGTATGTGCATGCAAGTGTTACCTTTGCACGATGCTCGCTGCCCGTTTGAAGCGCTTTCCCTGCTCGCTCCTCCAGTAAATCCAATCCCAGTGGTGAAGAATCTTCTGCCGGCGGTCAATGATCAGATCCCCCAGCTCTCCTATGGCCGACACGTATTCACTAGACCTCCTGCAGGGAGAGAGAGAGTCATGATAGGAGAGAGACGGTGGGGAGAGAGAGAAAGAGAGAGAGAGAGAGAGAGAGAGAGAGATCTTACTCCTGACAGCAGCTGTTGTAGCTGAAGGCACATTTCAGCAGACTATCCAGAGTCATAAGACTGACATGATGGAACATCTCCATGTTGTTCTCGCCTTCCACCAGCAGGCGTCTCCACTTAGCCTGAGACACACAGACGGAGTGCAAGAAAGAGATCATCGGTTTATAAATATAGCACATTTACAGCAATAAAAACAAGCAACTTGTAATTGTGTTTCTAACATAAACTGTGCTGGGGAAGAAATGTGGGGTTACTGGGTACTATAACACAACCAAGGAGTGATTTTGGTGTATGCGTCTTACATGCATCGTATTGGTGGAGGTGTTAAACACAGCCACATAGTCCTTCAGAACATCAAAATGGAAAGCGGGTGTTAACAGACGTCGCCGGCGAGACCATTCCTCTCCGTTGCTTAGCAACAGACTCTGTCCTAGGTGGTAAATGGCAGACGATGGAATTGGAATGATACTTTATTTAAGTAAATACATATATTTTGTATTTTAAGTATTTGAGTGAAATTTTGAGAAATGACTCTTGAAACACCTCCACAAGCAGCTAATAAAGGATAGTCTGTACGGTCATACTAAGACTACACAACATTTCTCACCTAGCCATGGACGCAGGAAGCCATAGAACAGTTCATCTTTCACTGTGATGTCTGCTAAATGGAAGAAGGTACAAACATGATGAAAATATAGTGATGGTTACCTGATGATGCCGTTGCATTCCTGTGCACTGTTCTGGTGTGTGTGTAGGTGTGTATGGTTTTGTGTGTGTGTTCTCACCGGGGGCCATAAGCAGGGGTTTGGTGTAGTCAGGGTGAAACACTCTGATCATGTGATAGAAGGGTCCTAGAAACCAGCTACACGAGTGTGTGTACGTCCTCACCAAGTCATCCACCTCTCGCAAACCCTCCTCTGTGTTATGCATCTAACACACACACACACACACACACACATTACCCAAAGATACATACATGTGTACGTACGCAGCTAAAAACAAACATACAAACAAACACTAAATATATTTTCACGTTCACAAACAATTACAAATACACATAGGAATATAATATCACAGCGATAACTGGTTGCGACAAGGTAGTTAGGGTTGAAACAAAACGTTTGATAACCAGAAACATCCTGTGTCACTTCCACTATTGAGAAAGTCTATGGTAATGTTTCACATTGCAGTTTACCTATTCAATGTGTGTGTAATAAGACCATGAATTTCCTATCATTGGTTATCATTGGTTGGGCAACATTTTAAAACAAAATTAAGGGTTTCTTAAGTACAGTAATAGTATTGTGGGGGGTGTGGGCGTGGTTTAGCGCTGTATCGTGAGGTGCGGTTCTTGGGACTCTCTGGGAATTGGGAGCAGGTGTAGGGGATTTCCAATCACCTCCCAATCGTCTCCCGATTCCCGGACAGTGCCGAGAACCGCACCTCCCGTCGCTCCGTCCCCTACAGACAGTGCTAAACCACGTCCACACCCCCACAAGCATGTTGTAAAACTCTCGTTTGTCAGCCAGGTAGAGTAACACCCTCCAATCAGAGTCCAGGTTGCTAGTTTAGTTGATGCCGAATGCAATTAATTGCCTGTGTTCAGAAACTCATCCCCACCTTTTCCAATTGGTTGAAGGTGGTCCAATTGCCTGCTAATGACTGACACCTATTTCCACTGCCTGCGTTGGTGCTAGAAAAGGTGGGGTTTTTGTCGTTTTGGTTTCGCAGTTGTGTTTCCAAATAAGGGCGATTATTTAGGGTTCTGGGGGGCGCTATAACACAATTTACAATCTATAACTTACTTGAATTTACTGTTTTTATTCATTTTTTAACAGTGTAGCGTGAGGTTTATAAGACACCAGCTTTTCCTTTGAAATTCCTTGTATATGCAAATACATTTTCATTTCATTCTTTTATGCTTCTGTGTGTGCATGCGTGCGTGCGTGTGTGTGTCCATCCAACCTGACCCATGTGTCCGAGCAACCAGGAGCTGGTAGGTGGCTTGCTGAAGCAGGACAACCTCTGTGTGTACCAGACGTGTCTCGCCAGCAGCCTCACCACCGAAACAACAACCACGCCCATCAGCCCGGTGACGATGGCGATGAGGACCTGATAGAGACCTCCAAACACACTCATCCTGTGATATTTAGAAGCAAAGGGCATACATGTTTCTTTAAAGGGCATTTGTCACATGTGAGTGCAGTCATTGCAGCAAATTCTACTTCCTTTTTCACTCCTGTACAAAAAACGTATTGCTGTAACTGTGACTCAATAGCACTCATGCTATGCGCTGCTGAAAAAAAAAACTTGGAGACTTGAATCTAACCCAACCCTCAATCCAATGAATAGTATACATCACACTATAGTAATACAACTACTAGTTTACACATCTGGCTATACTGCATTTACAGGAGATTAACACTAGGAATGATTGTAGCGAATAGTATATCAGTTAAAGGATTTAATAAGGCGTAATGATCAAAACATCTGATTTACCTGTATACTAAACTGTAGGAACCACTGGTCTCTCCTTTTAAACGACTGCGAGTTCTGAATTACCCCACAAGATGCAGCCTACATACCTATGCCCTGCTCATAAACGGCAGCTAAGAGAATGAGACGGAAAAGGTGAATGTTTGGTAAATGGGCGTACGCAGCAGTTTATCACAATGGTAACAACAAAATAAACAAATGAACAACTCCTAATAACCTGACCAGGAACTAGTTTATTCAAAACAGAATAGCATACATGAACCGCACAGCTAGTTATTCTTCCGCTAAATAAAATGAAGGCCTACCTTGTTTAGTTGAGTTGAGTTGAGTATCACCTTCTCCTTGAGTAAGGTTCTAATGTGTTGCTGAAAGCAGATCAGCAACGCTTCCACATGCTTTATGTGAAATTACACCCTCTCTCTCTCTCTTGCATTGGCTATCTCTTCATCTCTTTAGCTCTCTCTATGACACCAACTTACTTCTCTATTTCTGCCGCACTCCATTTCACACAAGCGTGCACTGTTCTCAGTTCTAGTGAAGTTATTTTGTTATTTGTATATCAACACATACCAGTACTAACCTGTACTTACCAGTACATACCTCTAATGTATAGTGGATATTTCAGATGTCTGGCAATCTAAAACACTAAACTGGGGAAAATAGATGGCAACACCAATCCACTTGCTTTCACACTACTGAGAGAAATACAGTAGTTAAATTTAGTAGTGAGTTTAGTGACAAATTAATGGATGATGATGGAAGTCAATTAAAAACATGTTGCTCTCTAAATGTGCATGGGGCATTTATACTGTGACATTTAGTGATATTTTAGGGGGCCTCATTTTAGGTAATTTAAAAAAAAATAAAACAAGCTAGAGCTTAATCAATTTTCATCATCATCCTCAATACTAATTTGGTGGTTTCCAAAGTTACGTGCCATGGATTTAAAACACAAAAGCCAAATAGTTCTAGTTAGCACATATCATTTAGATACCATGCAGGCCTAGACTTTTGCTGTAGATATTAGTTTTTCCACATTCTTACCCTGAAGAGGGAGATTTTTGCTTACTTCCATATAAATCTGATTTGAAGATGTGTTACAGTGAGTTGTTACCTATCGTAATCCAAAATGCAAAGCTCAGGAGAGCAATCTTGAAACCAAAATATTTAGCTGCCAAGTGTAGGCAACTGTACTTGCATATAGTCGACTCAAAATTAATTTCCCCCAGTCCCAATAAACACATACACACACACACACACACAATCTTTTCCAAGTGCCGGAAACGAAGACATTCAACATTTCTCGAGCAGGTGTGCCGGAGATTTCACAGGAAAACATTTCTCTCTCTTGCCCTCTCTTCAACACAAAATTAATTTCCCCCAGTCCCAATAAACACACACACACACACACACACACACACACACAGTATGTACATACAGTCTTCTGCATTTTAATATGGTATATAAAAGTCCCAAATACCATTTAGCAAAGAAAAACATCAACATTTTGAAAACAAAGTTGTAATTTTTGACAAATAAAATATTGGGGTCTCTAGGACCCCAAACAGAGTTAATGTAAAGTCAATCAGAACAGAACATGAGGGTTAAACACTGAATTAAAAAAGAACTCCCATTCATTGCCTTTAACAAAACATGCATAGCCATGACCTTAAATCTCAATCAGGGGCATCTTAACAACAAAGACATTTTTCACATTACAAAACCTAGAAAATATGTGTTAGATCAATATTTTTGTGGCGTCAAAAACTAGTAGGCTAATTGATAGTGACGTCACGGCGTTTACGATGAAAGAACCAAATTTCGGTTTAATATAAATGGTTTGACACCTTCTCAACTAGCCTACCTGACCATAGGTGAGACTATGTTGTTAGTAATAGGCCTACATACCTGAGCTGTTTTCAATAGTCTAACATAGGCTACCTCATTATTTTAATTACACACCGTTAGCCAAAAGAAACCTGCAATGCAAGGATTGTCATTTTTCACATTGCAGCTAAACTACAAAACTCGTAGATCGTCAGGCCTTGTTTGATTGGTACGTTAACAGGGTCGAAAGAATAAAAAAATTTGCATGCTTACTTGTTTCTAGAATGTTAAAAATGAACGACACTTCCGGAGGGCATGTTAGGCTGGACGAGCCCAGGGATCACCACCTGACACGGACACAGGCATGTTTCCTGAGACCAGTCGGATTCCCCTGGACGACAGCTTCGGGATGGAAATGAGTCATTTCTCTTCGTCCGCTTTGTACGAGGAACTTTTCTTCTCTCGCCCATCTACCACCTCCTCCCCTGTTCCCCTCACCTGCTCCTTATCCACGCTCGATCACGACGTGGTGAAACGGGGTTACCTGGGCAAGACAGAGCGGAGCCACCAGAGGTATTTTGTCCTGAGAGAGGAGAGCCACACAGGACCGAGGAGACTGGAGTGGTTTGTGGCTGAGGAGAAGTTTAATACGGCAGCGTTTGTAGCTAAACCTGCGTTGTTTGGGCCCAACAAGCAAAGGTGTGTAAAGTTAGAATCCTGGCCGAAAATGCCCTATTCGCCCCTACGCACGCCATTGTGTTTTAGTTATTGTTGTCCAGATTATTTCCCCAAATGAAGAATTTCCTTTTTTAATTTTCAGGGTGATTTACCTGCGCTGTTGTGTCAGTGTAAGTAGGATAGCCAGTCCCAGAAAGGGCCACACGGTGGCAGTGTACGCCAAGGATCAGACCCTGTTGCTAATAGCTGAAGACCAACAGCAACAAGAAGAGTGGTATCTGGCCATCAAGAAAATGATCGGGGAAGAGAGAGATATAATGGAGGAGAGGAAAGATTTAGAGGATGGACGAGAGAGGCTCGACGAGGATGATGATGGATATTGCACCCTCCCCCCTACTGCCATTTTTAAAGAGGTTTCTTTTTATCCACCTTCACTCAAGTTATCTCAAGTTGTTCTACATAGTAGTTTTACATTCAAAATTTAATTTTGACTATTAAAATTTAAATTTTAAGGCTTATATTAATTAATGGTAGGCTGACAATTGCACACTACTTTTACTGTAGTGTTTAATTTTTCAATAATATTCTACATTTGCTGTCTCCCCCCTCCCCCTTCGGCTAAGGTTTGGCCCGTCACTGTGAAGCCCAGGGGACTGGGACGTACCAAGTCTCTCCTGGGGGAAACTCACCTTTGCCTCTCAGCCTCGTCGCTCCTCCTGGCGAGAGTGGGCTCGGGCGGTGAGCTCCCGCCGGTGTCGCTGCCCCTGCTGAGTGTGCGTCGCTTCGGCCACGCCGAAGGGCTGTTCTTCCTGGAGCTGGGCCGCTCCGCGCCCCACGGGCCGGGAGAGATCTGGATGGAAGTGGGGGACCAGGGTAATGAAGACCACAACAAAGTGATACAATAACATGCAATATACATTTAGGTTATGTAGTAGAAGCCTCTTATCTCAATTGACTTGCAGTACTAAGTACTGTACTAAGCAGCACACAGGGGTTAAGTTACTTGGTCAAATCCACAGAGCAGCAGGAGCAATAAAAGGTCATGAAAAGCTTCATAGTGCACTTGACTGCACACACGAGGCAATCAACCAAACAATATACATGGCGGTAAAAAGTGAAATGGTAGTAAAAAGATAAAGAAGTAGGACATATACAATAAACGTATGAAATTAAAAAAAAAGACAAAGTGGCATGTGAGTAAACCGACGAAAGGTTCCATGTGGGACCACCAACACAATACAACAAGCCAAAGCAGCAGGTTGTAAATAGGGTGAAATGAAGTGCTAGAATTGTATGTATGTATTTATTTATATTTATTTGCTGTAAACCAAAAACTGTTGTACACGGGGATTTGACTCTTCATTTGTAACCTTCAGGAGACTCGGAGCTGGCCCAGCACATGCACGAGGTGGTCCGTGACGCCATGAGGGAGCTGCGAGCTCTTCCGGACTTCAGCCGCTCTCCAGCCGCGCCCCACGGTTTCCGGAGCCAACCCCGGCTCCCGCCGGCCGCCCAGCGCCCCGGGACCAGGGGCCGGGAGAAGGCGGGGCCGGTGAAGCCAGCTGCTCTCTCTCCCCCCCCGTCCATTAGGGGCCCTAGCAACCTAGAGCCCCGCGGGCCCGAAAGCCCGCCCGTGAGCGACATGTCGACGGACTGCTCGCTTCCTGTAGCCATGGGGACGGAAGGCCGCGGCGGCGGGGTCTCCGCGGCGACAGAGGAGCGCAGGTGCGTCGCAGCCAATGAGGTGTCCGGCTGGGAGGACGATGAAGAGGAAAAGCCGGGGTATATGATGATGTCGCCTCAACGCAGGCGGAACTCTGAGGATGAGAAACCTGACGATGACTATGTGACCATGGGCAGCCCACAGACTGACACACTGCAGCCAGCCTCCTCTTCCTCCCCCATTCAGAAAACATACACCAGGTAAGTCTGCTTCAAACCAATACCACCTACACACACTTATATTATTTAACCTTTGTATATACCTTTTGTTTCTGTTTTACAAATTGGGCAAAATATTTAAATAAACCAGCGTATTACATAAAGGGGATTTAAAAAAGCAAAATTTATTATTGGTTAACTTTCACCCAATTACAATTACTTTGTTACTTCTTGAAAGAATCGTAGATTGATAACCTCTTCTTCTCTCTTCTTCCTAGCTATGCTGTCCACCAATTAAATCAGAGCTGTATCCATACCCAACCTGATTGGCTGTTCCCAGAACTCCAACAGTTGGAGCAAGAAGCTAGCCAATTACAAGTCTTGAACCTCAGCGACTCACAGGAACTAGCCTTGCAGGCTGACAGTTTCTTTACCCTCCCAGAACAGACCGCGTTCGCTTCACACCCCGTGAAGATCGATATTCTCTTCAGCCTGTTCACCCCAATCTTTTCAACTGCAGGTTCTACACCAACCAAATCAAAACCTAACCGGAACAGTCCAGTTCGGCCCGCTGCAGACCAGTCTACTGTTCGGAGATTCTGTCTGTCATCTTGTCTGCCTTTCTGCCTGCAGGCTGAGGATAAACTCTAAGAATGTTTTGTTTTTTTGTGCTACTTAATAATCCATATGGTTGCACATCAGCTGCTGGTGGGGAAAGTCCATCATGTTACTGACAAGTTAGATTTCTGTAACAGTAAATAGAAACTGTTTGCATCAGAAGCTATGTATTGCCCTTTGGCAAGGAATTGATTCTCACAAAGGTGAAGGGAAGATAAATATGAGGAAATAAAAATACATTTCAATGACATTTGAACGTTGACTGAATATTTTGAAGTTGGATGAATTGTTTTTCACTTTTCCTTATTCATAAAAATGTATGAATTATACAAATCATATAGGTTACTTCTGGTAAATATTAATTAGGCCATCGTGGGTGAGTAGAACAACAAATACCTATGAGACATTTGTCAACCGCCAATGTTTGTGTAAATAGAGGAACATTTGTTCTTTCTCAAGGCCACTCAAAAGGGTTAACAAATCCATGTATTCATATTAACCCTTTTAAAAAGGGAACTCTTCAATTGTGAACTCCAAATCTGCACCCCAAAAATGTTTGTTTCAAACTAATTTTCTTTGTCAACAGCATGACTGCACTCAGGTCCTAATAATACGAAGTATTCATTTGTTTCTTCTATTTTAAGTCTATTTTGTAGTGAGTAGAACCTGATACTGTATCAATTTTATTTTGTAAAGGGAAAGAATACAAGTAATTACCTCTGAGAAGCAAGCTTCTACAAAATGTGTAAGACTAACATTTTACTCTTTGGTTAGGGTTGGTTTTTGCAAGACCTCTAGTTAAAATGATACATGAGGAGCACATTTCCGAGGAGGATTTCTCATCTTTGCTTTACTAGTTGCTTGTTACGTCACTGCAACCAGTAACTGGTCTGCCAGATGAATGTGGGGCGGGAATGCAAACCAAAGCAGAGAAAAAGCTCCAAAAACAAGCCACGACTGTGTGCAACCGACTGGCGCTTTTTCTTCACTTTCGTTTGGCACATTGCCCCCCCCCCCCTTCTGCATTTATCTACATTTTCTATTTAACTACGTTGCGTTGCATTGATCATGTAGTATTAACATAACATTATGCAAGTTTTATGACAGTTATGTAGAAACAGAAACAGTTACCCATGAGCCCTGTCTCTGACTGCCATTTTGAAAGCAGGCCGCGTAGAAAGCCACAATTCACTGCATGGTCATTCCTGTACGATCAAATACAAACAACATTAATGGGCCCAAAAACAGCTGCAATACAACATTGTCCTTGACTCACTCCTACACACTTGGCTTCATCTGGGGCCTTCTCGAAGAGCTTATTTATAGGAGACTCCAACAGGCACCGCTGGGCATTGCGCATGGTATCCATGCCAGCGCAGGGTCAGGATCTCCTGCCAGCCCAGGGGTTGTGCTGTCTCCTGCAGTGGAAGGTGGAAGCTGTCCAGGTGCTTGTAGACCTGGGAGGGGGAGGGAGGCCCTCGAGCTGAGCCCTTACCCCCTCCAGCTCCTGCTGGCAAGCCAACGAGAAGCCCAGGCGCACCTTGAGGGCTTGCTGGGCCTCCATTCCCTTCATCCTGTGAATCCTCCGTCTGCTGGGAGGTGGAGTTGGAGGCCTTCTCTGGGATCTGACATCTGGAAACTCTCCTGAGGCTGTCCCTTATGACGCAACGTATATTACAGTAGTATTAATAGTAGCCTATATTTGAATAAAGATAGTATATCAACTAATTCCTGCTAATGTTTTTTTTCCCAAAGTTTTTTTGTGTTTTTTTGTTATCATCAAAAATGAATAGGGGAGCCAATAATGTTCAATTCCATTTATTATCCTGTTCATTTCAATACAATCATAACAAGTGACACAAGAAGAAAAAGCTTTGCATAGAGAGGGGAGCTCTGGCCAGACAGGGTTCGAATACCATCTAAAATCCTCTCAAACTTGCTCTCATCTGTTTTTCAATTGCTCTGGCCTCCAACGTAGCAGCCTAATCCGCTGATGATAACCTGCTGAAGGGAGGCAGAACTAAATGCTGACATATTACGAAGCATTTTAAATAGTATTCGATCCTCGTCTGCCTATGGCACGGACACAATAACCAAGCAGGCTGTCACCCGTGACGCCATTTTATATGAGAGAGAGAGGTGCCAACAAACATTCTTCTATTAAAGTGAATGGGACTGTACAGAAATAGTGGTTGGTCACTGAATGTGAGGCGGTCATTCTACAAGACGTTATGTAAATTGGAGGCCAACTGGAAGCGAATTAGACAGATAGACATGCATTGAGTCCAGTCCTTTGGTACATTTGTTTTTTGTAGGCAGTACATCCAAATAAAAGAAATCAACACACCCATCTTACCTTCACCTACAACTTTACCTGACCATTTCATTTTGACCTCACAAACCTAAAGAAAGGCTGTATGTTAGAACTCAATCGTGGAAAACAATAACTCTGGGAGTTACTGATCAAAATCAGCATACATTTAAGTTACACGCTTAAGTTTCAAAGTTTCAAATATGCTGATAAATGACAACGTATTGTTTCAACTGTCACACATTCCACCGATAAACTTTTTCCGAAAGAAAGTCTTTAGTGAGCAAAATTTTGGTCTGGATTAACTGTTTATACGTGCAGCGGAGAGAGAGAAAATGGCATCAAATGCTTGACCAGACTAAATGATACCTGGGACTTATAGTTGTGTTGTAGATGTAGTTTAAAATGGCAGTGTGTTCAGGTCAGAATGTGGTTACATTCGTAGTACAGGGGAAAGGCTCCACTAGAACAGAGCAATGATATAAAATTTTCATGCTTCTTATCATAAGACAATATGGTTTTTACTATGTGTATGTGTGATTAATGTGACTGCCATCTTTACTTATGAGGCTTAACAAGACAATGTGATTAGTTCAATTAAGTAATTTTAACAATCAAAACAAATATTCAGTTGATTCAACTAATTCAATGTTAAAATAATTACAGTGCATTTATAAATAACTATGTAGTTGTGTTCGGTTATGACTCTTCATGTCAAAACATGTATTACATGTGTGATAAAACACCATTTTGACTTTCCGAATGCACAGTGCGTTGCAACAAGAACACCTGTGATTACGACATAGCAAGTAAACTATGTTTTAAACTGATTTTTGATAGCTTTAGATTCATGGTGCATTAGTGAACAACAATGTATTCACAATGTGTTCCAAGAAAGATATCCATAAATAGACATCCTTAACTGTAGCTTACATGTCATTTGATAGTGAAATGCAAATGAAAAGCTGGAACCAAAATAATTGTTCCAACGTCCAATAGGAATTAATTTTATGTAAACCGCAGTTTCAAAATGGCAGTTTTAAACGACTAGTCTACTCTAACCCCTTGGCACTGTCGGCATGTGTTTCGAGTAGCTGCAGTTGGGTTTGATACTTTTTGTATACCTGGGTGGGAGGACATTCATTTTCAGTTCAATTTACTTAGAAAATGGATTCCAAGCTACTGTATAAACCGATCTGGGTCAACATATTTTGTTTTGGAATCAATCAATGATTAAATATAACTTTCACTGATGAGATTTACAAAACCTTACATTTTACCTCCATAAAATTAGTCATATTCAATTCCTAACACTTCATCGCATGTTATTAGAAAATGATAGATGAAAATACAGTAATAACAATAATAATATAATCAAAGCTTTAATCCAGACAAAATCAATTCTAAGCAAGGTTTGCCATTGTGTCCTTCAAACACAGGTGTCTGTCAAACACTTGGCCAAGAAAGCGCTCCTTCTTTGCCAGTGTTCTTTCTACAACCGCAGGAGGGCGCCAAACCCTTTGTGTAGAAAATAAAATGGTCCAAGCCTCAGAGTAGCCAGTTCTGGGCAAAACTTTCCCAGAGGATATTAGTGTTGTGATCCAACACGTTCCATAGTCACGTTTAATTAGGCCTGAGAAGCTTGCTGAAAATCAGGCGACATCCTGCGTTCAACCAAACAAAACAAAAAAGGGCTGCAGCAGAGGTAAACAAAGCTGAATGTCACCGCTTATTCAACTTGTGAGATCTCAATGTTCATGGTGAGACTTTGAGAGAGTCAAGCAAGGCAGTGGCTGTTTGTTCTTTACTGTGTTTCGTTAGAGCCTAAAACTTCTGCAAATGTTAAAATCCAGTGACGTCAGAATCGAAGGGCTTTCATACTTCCTGGTATTACAAAGAAGGTAAACAGATTCTATTGTGCAAAGCTTTGATCCCACTTCTGGTCCCGATATCCATTCTAGGAGATTGGCCGGGTTTTTCATCCATTCGGCTCAAAAGGCCAAATAGACAGTTTGTTGGAAGCGAGGGGTCTTCTGTGTTGTATAAGCATTAATCGCCGCACATGTGAGAGTAGGGATTGTGTGTGCACACAGGTGCATGTGTGCAAGCAAAAGAACGTGTGTTTGTGTGTGCGGAGAAAGAAAGCAGATTTCCAAAATATTGTTTTATTTACCTCCATGAACCACCAATGTTAGTAGCCAGTGACTGTACACTTGACCCAATGAGGTTCCACTTCCTGGTTCAAAGATCAGAGGTCACTCTAGAGCCTCCATTAGACATGAAACACAGGTGCTCATGAAACCCAAAATGTTTAATCTACCGGTAGTTATTTTGGTTTATTGTTCCATAAACGCCAACGGATCTTTAAGGGTATCTAAATGTTGACCCTGGGGATGTTGGGGTCACTCCAGCCCGAAGGTGCTGGTCTCCTCTACAGCAGTCAGCATCTTATCATAAAGCATAGAGAATGACGGGTAAGGAGGCAGGTCCAGTCTGTTGAAGCACGTATGAGCTCTGGAGACACACACAGGACACACGCATTAGGGAGCATGTAGTAAATGTAGTCACTTTTAAGCAATTCATTTATATATTTTTCTCATTTGTTTTCAGATACACTCCTCAATTGTGTTATAGTGCCCCAAGAACCCAGAATTCCCTTCCCCAGCACACTGTTTATGTTTAAAACCAACTGTACATGGGGCTGTAGAGTAGTCATAGAGAATGTTTTGTGTTGCAGGGGGGGGGGGTATAGAGGAGGGCCTGCCACTCAGTGGATGCCCCTACCAATAGGACATCTTGGAGTTTCAAAGCAAAAATCAACAATGCTTTTGTAATGCTGGTTTCAACCACAAGGGGAAGTCTGGAAACAAATCAAGGAGTGTCCCTTTAAATTAAGGTTGTTTCATAAGTTTATAGGTCCTGTTATTAAATCTACAGCATTTAGTTATAGACAAAGGGGGCAAAGAGAGCTAGCTATTGACAAATGTGTTAAATAACTATCCCGTCACATGTAAATGTAGACTGTGCTTCCTACCGGGGAAGGGCGGACACTTTGCCCCATTTCTCCACACAGAACCTGCGGGGCCCGTTGCTGCCTCTCAGGGAGGCGAAGCCCTCGTAGGGAATGCTGGATGTGCCGGTGACAAACTGGAGAGGCAAAGAGGCAGCCGGAAGAGAGTGAGCAGAGGAGAGAGTATGTTTATTCTGAAGACAAACAACGAGGGCTGTGATTGATAACTTAGACACACATAGAACACACCACACACACACACACACACACACTCACACATACCTGCAGCAGTCGAAGTCTCTGCTCGTTGTTGAAGCGCTCCACCGCTGCCCAGAACCACCGGATCACTATGTGGTTGTCATGGTAACCTGCAGGCGAAACAGAGGCCGCCATGTAACCAAAATAATAATCAAATCACTTATCGCAAAAAGTATCCGCTTACCTCCCTAAAGCCAGCCACAACCCCCACACTGAGTCAGCCCTCGTAATGTAATCAAGTAAACGCCATAAAATAATACTTAAAAAGGTACACACAAATTGTTATCTACAGTTTACACTCCCACCTAGTGCCGTAGATGCTCATTGTACCTTATTCGCCATCTCAAGCAAGTGTACATGGTTTAAAACCTATTTAGGATAGTAAATATATGTATACCAAGTCCTTTTTTGGTATAAAACATTGCTTAGGACACCTAAGTAACAAAGTATTTCTACTTGGTTACTCAACACCACTGCTTAGAGCCACCAATGCAACTGGGTCACAACAACAGTAAACGTGTACATAAAAAAATATATAAATCAGCCATCCATCTGTCCCGCCGTACCTCCTCGGTACTCGGTGTTGTTCCTCCAGTCCGACAAGTCGATCTCGGCCGTGCCAGCGATCACCAGCTCCAACTCCCTGGCGTCAAACACAGACACCAGCCTGGCGTCCACCACCTGGCACACAGACACGCACAGACACGCACGCACACACACAGGACTTCTGATGAGACAGCGCTGGACACACAAACGCCAATATACAATACACAAAAACATAGAGACACACACACACACACCTCGTAGAAACCTCTGACCAGGCTCTCGGTCTGCTGGACAACTCCTCTCTCTATCCTCCACCTCACCATGCGCTCTATGTACTCCTTCTTGTTCTTCTCCGACACAGGGATGTTGGCGCCCCCTGGCTTCAGCTCCCTCTCTGTTATCTAGACGCAGACAATAAAGTAAAGATACATTATAAATATATATTCCTCTTGTTTGTGATATGGTATACCCTTGTCACCCAGAGACAGCATATAGGAGCCAAAACCGTAAATAAAGAGTTTGGACAACTCGGCAAAAGGCCCCATTTTGTTACCCAAGGTCAATCGGCTATACAATGTAATTCTATGGGGCAAGCAAAGTAAAGAGTTTGTTTTTGCCACTGGCTCATAAATGTTATAAGTGTCTGACAACATGGCAAGGATCCCTACAGAGACCCACCCGTGTCTGTTTATCTCAATAACTGTAAAGAAACTGTATAAAATGACTGTACAGTCAGTGTTTCAACTTTCTCTTCTTCCGTTCTACGACGCCACATTCAGTGCCTGTAGTCGATTATCGCAGGGGGGCTCTATTTCCAAATATTGGGGCAATTCGGGAAATAGACTTCTTCACGAATTCTGCCTTTTGAATTATATGGTCAGCTCTGTTGCAAACACTTCTGCTGATTCCCACATGTATGTCAAGCAAGCAGTGTGTGAGTATTAAAGTATAAATAAAAGGGTATTTACTGGTAAATTTGAATACATTTGAATAAATTGTGGTATTTTTTTTAACAAAATAATTACCATCGGCACAATCACAATTGTAATTAATAATATTTATTTACAATACAAAATGCCCATCCCTGCTGATTAACACTTTATGAAGTAGAATCAATTATATAAATCATTAGGCTACATAAGTGTAATGTAATGTGATGGATGAGGTGGGTAACAAGATGGCTTGTTGGTGTGTGTGTGTATGTGTGTGTGCTTGTGCGCTTGTCAATCCATACTCCAACCGAGGAATGTCCTTTTTGTCTTCAGGAACAGTCTGTCACACCATGAACATGTTTTGAGTTTGTCAACTCTTGCTCTAACACACACACACACACACACACATGCATACACGCGCACACACCCATGCGCACACACACACACACAGAGATCCTGACCTGTCCAAAGACCTCCTCGTTGACGGTGAAGGTGAGGTCCAACATGTCTTCTATGTCGTTGTCCTTCATCCACTGGAGAGACTGATGGAACTCCTCGTCCAGATACTCCAGGTCACTCAGGTCACAGGGACTGCACGGGCGAGAGAGAGAAAGAGAGAGAGAGAGAGAGAGAGAGAGAGAGAGAGAGAGAGAGAGAGAGAGAGAGAGAGAGAGAG
>JAOEHI010052206.1:3182-17104 GCA_025447815.1 Percopsis transmontana | reverse complement strand
TCTCTGTCCTGGCACTGCAGTGGTGGAATGACCTTCCCGCAGCGGTCAGAACAGCAGAATCACTACCAATCTTCCGCCAGAGACTTAAGACTCACCTCTTCAAAATCCATCTCGGTACCTCAGCCACTGATCTCTCTACCTTATAGCACCTATGACACTAACATTATTATTATTCTATCCTCCTTTCCTCCCTTTAAAAAAAATAAAAATAAATTATTTCTACTCTACTAGATCAGCTCTTAGAATACTAAGCACTTTACAGGTAGCAATTATTTACTGTTTGAAAATTGAATAACTTGAAGTGTGAATGATAACTTTGATTATTGTAATTACTAACTGTTTTGAGGAGTGAATGATAAACCTTCGAGTAATGTTGTGCAAATGCATAAGTTAAGTAACCTTGTTACACAATGCGGTCCTTATTGTAGAGAATGTTATCTGCTTGCAAAAACTGGTGGTTAACCAGTTCAACAGTTGACAAATGTACTAATTGTAAGTCGCTTTGGATAAAAGCGCCAAATGCTGTAAATGTAATTATATATTCCGTTCCATTATGAAAAAAAATTCAGTATGATATACACTGCCGGTCAAACATTTTAGAACACCTCTCTTTTTACAGTTTTTCATGATTTAAAGCCTACTGTCTTGTTATTTTCTTCTAAGGTAGTTTTGACATAGCCAGGAGGTTGTTTTGTGTCATTATTTTGCTGTAGACTTGCTTACTTGGACCAGTGTTAAGCTGTGCTTGAAGCTGTTGTCCTATGAGCCACCTATCACGCAAGCTGTTGACTCTCAGAAACCTGGTTCAGAATCTGGTCCTGTTGTGGCTATGGGTCTGTCAGACCTCTTGGCTTGACACCATGGCTTTCATTGCAATTTCCCTGAAAAATGCCTTTTTAGACAACTTTGTAATGTACATTATTTTTCAGTCTTTGGTAACCTAAACTTTATTTAACGTCTGGCAGTTTACTGCTTACCTTTGTAGCATTCCAGGTTATTCACTGGACTTGAATTGCTTCAATTTGAAAAAATTGAAAAATGGGGGTGTTTTAAAACTTTTGACCGGTGGTGTACAGTATATTCATTTAAGTTTTGACGAATATTTCTCGACATTCCATTAATCGTCTATATAATGACGTCTGAACTTCAGTTGATGTCTAGCAGACAATTTCTAATTTAATGTATTTTAATAGTTACGATGGGAATGCAAGTCAGAGATGTCACCAGCTGTCTTATCTCTTGGCACTATAGAAGCGGTAGGGCGTTGAGCACTGCTACACACACACACACACATACCCTTATATGACTGTGTGTGCTTAAGCTTTTTGAACATTTACTTACAACCAGTAAACGGTTCCCTTGCTGCAAGTTTGAATCAAAGATCTACTTTGGAAAGTCATTGTCCTGAAGGTTTTTGAATAATTTCCTTAACACATGTAAATACTGACGAATCCCATTTTCATCAGGGGCAGGATAGTCTAGTGGTCTAGGGTGGACTCCCAGCCGGAAGGTTGTGGGTTCGAGCCCCAGAGTTGGCCTACCTGTAAGCATCCTTGAGCAAGATGCCTAAGCCCTATCTGCGCCATGTAATTGTAAGTCGCTTTGGATAAAAGCGTCTGCTAAATGACCCAATTGTAATTGTAATCAAAGTGAGACAGAAAAACGACTAGCCTATATATTCATCACAATTTTGACAAGAAAGTAGCCTAGAAATCAAGCAAATTCACATATTTGTTGTTATATTGACAAATTGTCATTTTCGTTACACGATTATGTACTTTGCACTATTTGACAACGATCAATGAGTCCATGTTGTGCAGGCGCAATCCCTTCCAACATTTACAGGAATTTGAATTTATGCATGCAGGTAGCAGGCAGCACTGCATCAGGTGTCTTGTATGTGAACTGGCAGGCAGCATACCATTTGGTAAGACAAAAACTATGATCGTTATGCTATTATCTGTAAGAAACTTTCAAAACTGGTATAACATCTGGAGTAAAGGCAATTGTATTAAACATGTTAAATATGCGTAATCTGGCCATGATGAAGGCTAGAATATTTCTTTCATGTTAGGCCTATCAGGTTAGATAATGTTTCACACGCCATTGATTTAAAAACAGCTTTAGGTGACGGTATCAATAATAGTAGCGTAGTAGGCCAAACGTTTGTTTTTATGTGTAATGTTGAATAAACCAAAACCCCCTGCTAATCATCCGCCACCGGAAAAAACCTGGTTCTCAGGTGTTATGGAAGCCCAGGTTGCTTTAATTTAATAACAAATCTCAAACTTATTGAGAAAGGACGACCAACACCAGTATTTCCAGGTTTAGTTAGCAAAACCTGGCAATTTTTAAGCAAACAGCTACAATCGCTACTTCAGTCTGAAATCTTTTCATTGCTGGGAATGCTATACTTTTAAACTTGGATGAAGGGCCCTGGTCCAGTACTGGTTTCTGCAACATTAACTGTTTAACGAAAGCAGCTTTCAGAAAAATTCTGAAATGTCTCATTCTGACTGACCCACCATCTTTTCTCTTGGCTGGTCTGTAGATGTGGCGATTGTAGTCCAGGCCAGCCAAATAACATTACGGTAACATTACGTGTAAAAATTGTCCTTTTTCAAGGAGTTTCAAGGTGGGGCTATTGCGTCTTCATTCCGCCTTGCCGTTTTGTGTAAAAGGTATGAGGCGGAATGGGGGATCATTGTTTCTCTGGCAGCGGTGGTAGTCACAGACAATGTCACTTATAGCGTAGGTAATGTTAGCGTTTGTCTAATAAATAGCTAGCCAAGTATGGCTACATAGTTCAGGAAAAATAACAAATTCCCCCAAAAACAAAACAGATAATTACCTGTCCAACAGAAATACCGCCACCATTGCGTCAATTCTCATGCCCCTCGCCATCATGGAAAGCCACTCAAGCCAACCTGTTTTTGGTTGTAGCTTTCTCTAGCTTTTTTTTTTACAAGTGCGAGCTGTAGACAAAAGATGCACTTTCTCTGCCACTGACTATTATTACCACTGACTCGCTAGCTTTAGCTATACGTCTACCTGCCCAGCCTTGTCCGGTCACGCACAATGAGTACACGGGAAGAGGGCGTGTAAGTAGGTAAGGGTAGACAGGCAGATAGACCATCCAATCATTGCATTTAGGCCCAATGCAATGGCTGGGAAGGGCTTTATACAGTCCTGCCACTGCCAGATGACAGATTTTTTTCTTTTTACTGTATCAGGATGTAAAGATGTAAAGAGTCACATGACCTAAGTTGAAGCAAATCCCGTCAGCTCCAACGAGACCTGTGATCTATGCAGCCCTGGTTGGTACAATACATAGATCAGGCAAATATGTAGATGAGGTTGTAGCCTATGCACTATGCATGTGCGCATGTGTACGAGGTTAGCTTTACTATATATGCACTGTTAATTTGTGCATTGCGCACCAGTTCTGAGCACATACGGCAACTTCTGTGTTACTTGTGGTAAAACTGTCACGGTTCACCACTGGTCAAAACAAGTACTGTGACTGTAACCGGTCCCACCCGGGACACAAAATTACGACCTCGGGCATGGGAGGCAGACACGCTAGCAAGGGAGTCAGGACGCTAAAACCCAAGAGCACTAGCGTCTGTAACTAGTACGTCTCTTAAGGTGTCGGTGAGGTTTACTCTGCACAGGTCTGCACTGCTGGCCACTGTTACATGAAGACATCCTCGATGAAGGCTTTAGTTCCTATGAAGAACGCCCGCTTTGCTTGCTTCGAGATTCATCGATGCGGGGCCACAGCCTCTCTTGGGTCTTCTTGACGATCTGGTTGAGATCCTCGCTGATATGGAGCCTCTTCTCCCTCCCTCAGCTTGGGTGGGTGCAATCCGCTGACAAATCTTAATCACTTTCTGTTTGACATTCTCCTCCTCTTCCGGTAGCCCATACAGCCTTAAAGCCCATCTTTGTCTGTAATGCTTGGCATCAGTAAGTCAAATTTCCATACATTTTATGATTTTCTCGTGGCTGTCTGCAGAGTTCAGACAATTTTTAATTCTCCTTCAAAACATAATTTTAGCTAAAGGTGAAGTTTAAGGAGATTTTCAGTTCTTCAATTTGCAACAAATGTTTGATGTTGGGTTTGTTGTCCCTCACCATCCCTTCGAGTTTATCAGCTCTCTGGTTAACTGCTGCCAGAATATTAACCTGAAGATCTTCAAGAGACGAGCCATTCCTTACTTTCCTTTTTATTTTTTAAAGCAGGGCTGGAATTGCGGCTACCTACCAGTGTTGCCACCTTCAAGTCCGTCGATAACTCGTCATCAATCCTCCTGACGTCTTCTTTTTGGTTAGCAATGTAGTTGTAGTCCATTAGCTTCATTACTTGAGCCCATTCCTTCCATTTTTGCTTGTTATTTTGCATTTGGCCAGACATAATGGGACATTAAAGACTGTGGCACACACGCACTGTCCACACAGGTCTCTGCCTCTTATCCGTGCGAGGCACGGCTTTTATTCACTCTTCCCCAAATAGTTCAGCATACACATGGGTCTTAACACTGCCCAGACTGTCAATAGTGGAGTGCTCTCGAGAGCTTCCGCATGGAGGCTCTTCGTCGTTCGCTCCTACCCGGAGCCTTTCTCCAGCTGTGTTCATTCCCCGCTTAAAAGAGAGACAGGTGATTAATAATTGCCCTCACCTGTCTCTCAGCCCTGTGAACCACAGCTCCACACGTTCCCTCTCACCTGCATCAGAGCTAAACCACGCCCACACTCCCACAAAGACATAAGAAACGGAAATGGCAATGTTCCAAGTTAGTTGAGAACTGGTTGAGAGGGCAGAAAACGGAAATTAAGCACACAACTCTGCAGTTGCGACTGACCACCGCTCCGCCATACCGGAAGTCGTACAGAAACAGTCGTAGTAACAGTAACCAGCACACAGTATTACTCGACAGAGTTTAGGCAAAATGTCTGTTGATGACACTTGCCGTCTTTGTAAGACAAATCTTTGTGTAAAGGGTACTCTTCTAACAGCTTATATTTAGTACGACAGGGGTAGATAAGGAAATCTAAAAACGTCTAGCAGAATTAGCTTTTAGATTAGCTCCAATACCTAAATGTTCAATTAGAATGCATCAAATGCTTTTGTGCAGTTGGGAGAATCAAGGTAGATCTTAAGCTTTTTTTTAAAATGGGTTGAAGGAGAGAAGGAAAGCAGTCCCAATGTTTCATGCACCGACACCTTCGGAGGCTCAAAAAGTTGTGTGCTATAAAGTCCTAAACATATAGAATATCAAATGTACATTTGATATTCTCATTATATATAATTATGTTACCAACACTATTAAGAATTATAATCCTAAACGTAAATTCTCTGTCAGCCCCATCGCCATTGCTATTGCTATTAATGTCCGTAGACAGCAAATACATCTTCTCCACAGAGAAAATCCTTCACTGCTGTTGTCTGTTCTTTCTTTAATGTTATGCACTGCATTTCTAATAAAACTGCAGAGGTTGCCACACTAACCTTCTCAAGCGAAGTCATTGTCAATAGCTTGCAATTGTGGGAATGGCAATCAGCAGACACACGTTGATGTCGTCATCTTAGGAAAAACGTCAGCTGACCACTAATGAGCCGACTCTCTTCCAGGCTGGTGAAAAACGCTTTTAAATGGAGGGGTTCCAGACTGATTAAAAGCGAAATCAAAATGGAGCTCACAAGATCAGGATGGTATCATGAGACTAGCATGATATAAAGTTCCTGTGTAGAGAAAATCCGGCCCAATGTAGGTCATGTTCGGACTGTTCAGGTGCTAGCAGTTTAATCGTCTGCTAGCACCCATATTTGCACCGGGTATGTTCAGTATAGTTGTTACGTACATTTTTATGCTCAATGAACTGAAACAACAGCACTGAACAGCCATTTAAAAAAACTTTTGTATTAGATTATTTGATCGGTTAGTTGGGCAAGAACTCAGGGCACTTTTGAACAAGCTAATGTTTGTAGTTCACTAAATGTAGCAAGCTTTCTGTCTATTGAACGAACCCAACATCAAACATTTGTTGTATTATTTAAAGATGGTCCAATCGCCTGCTAATGATTTGATTGACACCTATTGGCCTCTACGACAAACTGTTTTCAATTGAGAGTTCCCAGACTTAGATCGTGGAGCTTGCAAAATCAGGATGTTCTTACCAGGCTATTATAGCGCCCCCCTAAACCCCAAGTTTCTAGCTCACTGTTTTGATACATAACTGTGCACGAAAGTGCACATGGTTGAAGTTGGAGGGAAAAAGGAGGAGGAGGAGGAGAGCAGTGCCAGCCACTCAGCATTCAGTTGTGGGAGGGTCTGTTTTACTTAAGTGGCAGCCATGATAAATGCTGGTCGAATTCTTCCTTTATCTCATCTCCTTTAGCATAGTACAATGGACCATACTTTACGAAAAGACATAATGCCGTCTCACAATTCCTTGGGACGCACCATTCAGCCGTTCACGAAAACAAGCGATCAACATGACCGACAAGGGACAGAGATGTTACATACATTTAACTATTATTTTCATACAATCACACTAATTGGGATTTATGTTGATAAATCTGAGAGGAGAGTAGGGTGAGCGTAAGCAACCATTTTCAATGTGACAACCATTTTGTTTGACTTGTGTGACTGGTAGCCTATATTCCTTTTTTATTTTAATTCCAATCTTGGTAATGAAGTAATATTTTTCACTGGGTTGTCCATGTTTATAAAACTGCTTGGTAAGACTGCATGGAGGGAAGTATTAGGTTATTTAGCAGACGCTTTTATCCAAAGCAACTTACAATTACATGATACTATTACATGAAGCAGATAGGGTTAGGCATCTTGCTCAATGATGCTTACAGGTAGGCCATCTCTGGGGCTTAAACCCACAACCTTCTAGCTGGGAGTCCAACACCTAGACCACTAGGCTACCCTGCCCCCATCTTTTGAACATTATGCGCTTTTTCACTGCTGGAACTTGCGGGCCGTTTTAGAGGGGGCAGCACCAAACGGCGGTTTTCCACTGCAGGATGTACTGAACCCCACCAGTTTCATATGCGCATTCACCGAACCCACCGAAGGGGGGCGTGTCATCACAAATCATATGAGTCGGGTGTGTCTTATCCTCCGCCGAACTCTTAAGACTGACTCACCGAACCCCTGGGGTTCGATCGAACCCAGGTTAAGAACCACTGCTGTAGGAACTCTTAAGGGGATGTTTTGGGGCCGAAAGAAGTACCTACTCTGATCGAAGAGCAAAGGCAACATTGTAGGTCCATAGTTCCAGCACCGCAATGGAGACAGAAAGGCTGAAGAGGCACATTAGGGGGTCGTTCCTGTAAACCTGAGAGTTCCTGCAGTGGAAAGGCACCAAATGTAGTTGGCAGACCCAAGTCAATAACATCTGCCGTTAGATAACTATGTAGCCTAGTATAAGTGCAGTCAGATTTTCTTAGCACCGCGGTTGTCTTTTCTTAAGACCTTAAGAGTTCTCCACATTAAAAGTGGTTAAATAAGAACATAGGAATGTAATTTTTTGAACTTTTCGACTGCAGCCTAGGTCTACATGACCTGGATTTTTGAAATTTCTCAACTTACACAACCCACAATCCAACAGCAGTGAATGCAGTGTACATGGGTGGGAGAAATGTCCAAATACTGTACTTTCCCATCTTGCCTCCAGATGCTTGGTAAGACCTGATGCGAAAAGCAAAACGGTGAGCCACAGTTAAAATAATTATTTAGATTTCTCTCCATGTAAGATCTTGGTTACAACAGCCAATTAACTTCAACATGAAAGACCTTTAAATACACTAGACGACGCCGTCACGTTATAAAATATAAATGATCGTGCAGTATAGCCTGTTCCACACAAGAGGAACGTACAGCCGTGATCCATTCGAAATGTAAGGCGACGTAAATCGTGACGTGGAACACTGCGGTGAAGTTAGTTTTAAGTTGGATATTCTACACACATTCACCCAGGATCCAGTGACGGCTTCTTACTCAGTTCCCCCAGTGTTGGCAGTATAACCGAAGTTATGAAGGTAACTATGGTTCTGTGAATTCCCGGATGACTGCCAGTGCAGTCCACAAAGTGGATATTTCCCCTCGCGCTTCGCGCAGGTCGAGCATTATTAAAACACCCCCTGTATAAAACACACCTGACATCCTACGTTCTGCCTCCCAAAATCTTCTTGCCCGAAGATTACGAGTGACCGGGTTCACTGGCAGTCAAACCCGGAAATTCACAGAACCATAGTTACCTTCGTAACTTCCATTCTGTTTCATTCCCTACTGACTGCCAGTGCAGTCCAGTCATTAGTGGATGACTAATACCAGCAGTGTCACTAGGAACACCCACCTACTGGCCTGGTGTTTTACCCATTGGAAGGATACCAGCGTCCCCCCAGAGGCAACCTTTAGCCTGTAGAACCTTGCGAAAGTGCACGGAGCAGCCAAGTGGCCTTGCAAATCTCCATCAGGGAGGCCCCCCTCAATGCCGCCCAGGATGTTGCAATGCCCCTAGTTGAGTAGCATCTCACCCTCGGGGGCGCTGTCCTACCTGACTGAATGTAGGCCCTCTCTATGGCCTCGACCACCCAGTGAGAGACCCTCTGCTTCGATAGCGCCCAGCCCCTAAATTTGCCAGCAAAGCAAACAAACAGCTGGTCGGAGCCCCTGATGCCCTCCGTGGCCTGACCATAATGCCTCAGTGCCCTCACTGGGCACAACAGGTTTGCCCTCTCCTCCTCCACAGAAGCAAAAGGCGGTGGGGAGTACGCCTCCAGGTCGATAACCTGGTTGACATATGCCGGTGACAGAACCTTCGGCAAGAACGACACGTTGTGCCACAGCAACACCCCGGAGCTGTATGCCTACCACGGATAGGGCATGGATTTCACCTACTCTTTTGGCAGACACTATTGCCAAGAGGAATGCCAGCTTAAAGGACAACCACTCAAGGTCAGCCTGTGCCATGGGCTCAAAGGGAGGCCCCCCAAGGGCCTGTAGGACCAATGGCAGGTCCCAGGTTGGCACCCGCATTACCCTGGGGGGACAGAGCATCCTTGCCCCCCGCAGGAACTGGCCTACCAGAGGATGGCTAACCAGTGGCCTTCCCTCAACCTGTAGGTGGCGCGAAGATATAGCGGCCATATGGACCTTCACCGTTGCGGCCGCACGGCCTGCCTCCAGTAGTGACTGGAGAAACTCCAGCACTAAAGGCACTGGGGCGGAAGTTGGTTCCTGGCCCCTAGACCCACACCAGGATGTGGTCCAGCATGGCCCAGCAGTTGCCATATACTGCCCCTGTCGATGGGGCTCTGGTGTTCCGCATAGTTTCCAGAAGGGATGGGGTAAGGCCAGTCAGGAGCGTCTTCGTCCCTGCAGAGGCCATACTAGGGCTGGGCGATATGGACCAAAAGTCATATCCTGATATATTTAGATTGAATATCGATATACGAAATATATCCCGATATTTTTCCGCAAAGTGAGAGCTGTGAAATGAAATGTTCAGTCAAAGTCAAAGCCAAATATGAGTAGTTTTATTGAAAACTCACTACTCAACAAAATGTAAACATAAACACTGTATAACAACAGGAGTGCTTTTTTTTTTTTAATAAAAGCTCCGTAAGGTGCACATTAATATAAAAAAAAATATCTTAAATAAAAAAAGCCTATAAAATAAAATAGGCCAATCTTTTTCTGAAATAAATATATTTATATGAGAAAAGTAAAATATAAAAAAAAAATTTGTTTGACAACTATAAATGGCTTTTTAAAATCAAATTAAAGATTTTCTTCTCTTACAAAAGAACAAAATATGACAAACCCTAGTAAGCGCAGCATTTATATATAAAGAGATAACAAAATAAAGTGCTCGGTTAAAGAAAAACAATTTTAAACATCAGTTTGAGATTACCTTTTCCTTTTTGTTAACTTAATTTCTTATCTGAACAGTCTCAACCAGTTGCACAAGAAACTGGTCAACGCAAAATGTGTGACGTTAGCGAGCCGGTCTGCAAGGCTCTGTCTGACTTCACTTTGCGGCAGTGCTTCTCGTGCAAAATAGTTGCGACTGGGAAGGTCATATCTCTGGTCCATCGTTTTCATTAGCTTTTTGAACCCGACCTTGGGACCTTGTTTTTGGCAATGTGAAAGGACACCGCTTTTGTTATTGCACACCACTTGTCGCTTTTCTTCTCATACGGTACACTGCGGGAAAATGAAGCTTGCAGTGAGCTTCGTGTTGGGGCTGGAGCTTTGTCGGGTTGTGGACGGCTTGCGCCTGTGGCTGCTGCAGCGCACAGTTTCACACACTCTTCATATTGCACTTTGTGCCACGTTTTTAAGTGGTGAAAAAGATTCGTAGTGCTTCCACCACTGGCTGCAACGTGCTTATTGAACTCCCTACATATAGCGTGGCTTTGTTGCTCATCTGATAATTTGTCCTCCGCACGCTCCGCAGACGTTGTTGCTTTTTGTTTGTTGAAGAGTGCCGGAGTGTCTGTTCCTGCTCCACCCCCCTCTGTGCATGAAAGAGGAGGGGCGGGGAGCTATATCGATATATGCGATATGGTCTAATTCCATATCACATTTACAACACGACCTCCCGCCTTGATGGCATGGCGCCCAGGGGAACCCCCTTCAGCTGAAAAATCCTGTCCCTCCATCGACTGAGGTGGTATATTAGCCGTATGCCTCGCCCAAGAAGGCGAAGCGGAGGTATCTCCTGTGCTCAGGTCAGTGGATCTGAAGGGTGCCTATTTTCATGTGCCTATCCATCCACCTCTTGCAGCAGAGTCCGGGCCTTGATTGGATCTGCCACTGAGGTCATCCTGACCCCTGAGAAGTGTGGTGGCCCACGTTGAAATTGCAGCCTGTAGCCCTGGGAGATGGTTTTCAAAACCCAAGCATCCTGCACCAGTACTCCAGGTGCTGCTGGGAAAACCTTCCAACCGCCAGCCGCCCCCTCTCAGAACCCAGTCTGGGGCCGGTTTTGAGCCCTGGGGAGCCCCCGTGGGGCCCGGTGTGGCTGCGGCTACTGGGGCCACCTGCTGAAGCTGCTGCCAGGTGCCGGCTGTGGCCTGGCTAGGGTTCCATCCCCCAACCGGGGACTGCCCTGTACATGGCCGATGAGACCTACCCTCAACCGGCCTCCTGCGGCACTGGGCTAGGGGTCCCGACCCCCAACCACGCTGACCCCAGGATGCTGACGCCTGGCATGTCTGCTGCCTCCTCTCCAGGGCCTGCTCAGCCTGTGGGCCAAAAGCCTGCCTGGCACGACCGGGAGTCTCCGAAGGGCCTGACTGGAATTGTCTGACATTGGGGCCTGGACCAGCCATACCTGTCGGCGGGTCACAACAAGAGTGGACATCAGCCTCCCCAGCTCTCTGGACAGCAGCCCGAAGGCCTGCAACGCAGCGTCGTTTATGTTGCCCAGCTCCTGTCCCTCGTGCTCAGGTTGCAACATTGCGGATTGGGCCAGCAAGAGCACTGAAAGGGAGTTACCCATCCGGGCTATTCTGGCCGCGGTGTCATATGCCCTTGAGAGCAGGTAATCTGTGACACGGTACTGTGGACTCGGGCAACGGGCCCTGTCCTTCAGGGTTTCGTCCGGGGAGAGGATGAGGGAGGCCACACACTGATCCACAGCCGGCATGTGGTCGAGCCCGTGTTCAGCCGCATTCCTTACGCAGAGAGAGTCCTAGAATCCCTGCCATGATGAGCCAGTGAGCGAGGGTCCCCCCAGCAGTGCCCCAGCTCCTCCAAGAAGGCCGGCGATGGTGGCACTTCAAAGGGCGGGGCGGCCAGGGCTCTGCGGAAGAACGGGCTTGGTGCCTGCACGGCCGCTGGGGGATCATCCAGCCCCAGCTTTGCCAGGGCTGCACGTACTATGGCCTGCAAGAGGGATGGCCCCTCACCGGGCTCCGACCCTGCCGCACTCCCTATGGGAAGACAGAGAGCCGCCCCTGGCCTCCATACTGGCTGGCTCCTGGAACATAGTGTTTGATGCTACCCTGGCTCGCCCTCCTCCCCTGGGTCAAAGTAGAGGGGGGCAGTCCGCACTGGAGGCTGCAACATAACTTTGACACGCTCAAGCTCTGCTCTTGAGCGTGGCCCTAGTGCGCTTGCGATGGCCTGGCCAATCCAGACGGACTACGCCGGATTGTGGCCAGTCGGCAAAGACCAACTCTTCCACCTCCTGCAGTCTAGACTGCCTCACAGGGAGTGGCAAGATACTGCAATTTATGTAGGGGTCCGAGAGGGCTTCCCTCAGATGACCAATGCCCAAACATTTGGGGCACAGATCATAGCCATCTTCCACCTGCAGGTGGTTGCCACAGGAGGCACATGCAGGTGCTGTGCCAAACATTGGTGCTCTCACTCTGCAGTCCTCCCAAACAGACCTGACTTTGCGAGACACGCAATCGGAGGTCTGCTAAAAATTTTAATATAATATTATTCTTTATAATACCGATAGTAATGAAAATAAATAGGCAAATGGTCTTAACCAAGTAACCAAATTAAATTACCTCCACTACAAGTGAGCACTATCAAGAGGGAGTGCCTGCTGCGAAACAGGCCGCCACGAGGCTGATAGGGAAAAATAACAAAAACTAAATAAATAAACAAACGTCTAAACACCTCGACGAGGAGCATACGCCGACACGTCAAAACAGATAAGCACTGTGACCGAACCCACAGTGCGCACTCGAGTACGCCGAAGCAGGCGCCGCTGCGAGTCACGCTGCGGCCTGAACCAGCACGCTGGGGAATCTGGGCGGGGGTAGAGGACGGGCCGCCACCCGCGAGTCGGAACGTCCAGAACTCAAAACGCAATACCCTGTTTCCCAAATCCTAGCCTAGAGGGCGAATTACGCGCTCCGACCATGGTCACGGATAATTGGAGAAATAATTGAACAGCGTGGGACCCGGAAAACGGATCCGCGAATCTGCTTACCTAGCGTAACACACCAGGTAGCGAGAAGATCAAAGAGGCAGAGCGTAGGATGTCAGGTGTGTTTTATACAGGGGAGTGGCCCCGACACCTACATTGTCACAGGTGACTTTGTTGTTATTAATGCTCGACCTGCACGAAGCGTGAGGGGAAATATCCACTTTGTGGACTGCACTGGCAGTCAGTAGGGTATGAAACATTAGTGTGGTTAGCTCACCTCCTATGGCTTGCTTTTAACCACCAGGGGTTAGCTTAGGGACCACCAATAAACTATTGTTAACTATTGTTAAAACAGTGTTGCGGGAAAATCATCATTTATTTTAATAGCTTTCATGTCATGTGATCCAAGGACTCCAAACCAATGCCGAACTGTAGAACTACACTGGGCAAATGAGACACTCCCCTTCATATTAGAAATGAGTGCATATTTTATGTAATATTTATATATATTAATATTTGATGGAAAAAAAGCTTTTTTTCCCAAATATGCAATATATAAATAATAAATTATTAATAAATATTATTACAAATTATAATATGCACTTAAATCTAATATGAAGTGGTGTATCTCATTTGCCTAGTGTAGTTCAATAACTTCCAGTGTAGACATGGAAGTTATTGAAAAAAAAAAGAAGCATTTTCTCACATAAAACATTAATAAATATTAATATAAAATAAAATATGCACTCAATTCTAATATTAAGAGGTGTGTCTCATTTGTCTAGTGTAGTTCTACAATTTGGCATTGGTTTGGAGTCCCTGAATCACATGACATGGAAGCTATTGACAAAAAAGCATTATTTTCAATAAATTATTAATATAAATTCGAATATGGACTCAAATCTAATATGAAGAGGTGTATTTCATTTGCCCAGTGTAGTTCTACAATTTGGCATTGGTTTGGAGTCCCTGAATCACATGACATGGAAGCTATTGACAAAAAAGCATTA
>JAOEHI010052204.1:0-47472 GCA_025447815.1 Percopsis transmontana | reverse complement strand
AATATATATATATATATATATATATATATATATATATATATATATATATATATATATAGATTGATAGAGAGAGAGAGAGAGAGAGAGAGAGAGAGAGAGAGAGAGAGGAGGAAAATAAACAGACTCATTGAACTCAATTGCTCCATCTTGTGGCCTGTTTGAACTCCTTGATCTACTTATTCCAGAGAACAGTTATGCAAATTAGGTCCATTGAATGCATTTTTTCACCACCTACAATATCTATACAGGAATTTTCAATGCCATAAGTGGCGATGGGCACAAGATTAAACACATAAAACACAGTAGGCCTACATATTGTAAAATATATAGAAACTAGGCTAAGTGGGTACGGTGCAAGAGACATGCAATAGAGTAGACTGTAGCCTACTGTCATTCCACCAAACATTCAGTTAATGCCGCACGGTAGTTCGAAGCCGTGTTGTAATGTCACCTGATTCCCTTAGCACCTCGACTCTGATTCAGCAACCTGATAGTTGTTTCCCTATTGTCACTGCCGCTCTTGAGGTCTGTTGTATGAATTTTGCAGGTGCCAACTAGGGACTGCCTTTGCACCACACCAGTGTAACCTACTATCTCTTTGTGGTTATTATGTATTATTGAACGTATCGAAACGGCATAAGATTTATCCATATACAACTCACTTAATAGTAGCCTGATATTAATTACTTAATAATCGTCGTCATACATATTTTATAGTGTATTTCCATAATTTTACCACCAGAGGGAGCTCGTAGTTCTCAGTAAACATTATGCAAACAGAGGAACGCTTAAGTGTGAAATTTGAAGAGAAACGAGGGAAATCACTTCTATGCACTGTCTCACACTTCCAAATAACCAATGAAATAACACGCAAAAAAAAGAAAGAAGAAGAAAACAAAGCTAATGGCATTTTCGTTAGATAATGCGTTCTGGAGTTAACATTAGTCTAAAGCAGTGGTTTTCAAATTTTGTGTCGAAGATGTTTTTGGGGGGATGGCGTGTACTTTGGAAGTAAAACTGAGAATGTTACATATTAAAGTAATTCTTAAAGAATAGATAATTTACAGTGGTCATGCATTTATAATTCATATATGAGTAGGCCTAGCTGTTCCCTGACACTTTAATCTTTTCTAAGATAAATGCTCATGTGATGTTTGCACAACACATATGCAAAATGCCTGCTTTTCATATTGATTTATTATTTGTTCAGGACCAATACTATTTGTCTATCTGTGAAGTTAACAATGTTAGTTTAAATTATATAGGCCTATTTATTCATACATATTTATATTCATGCTCTGCTATCCACAGAGGCTAACTTGTAGAATCTGACCAAATAATGTCTCCAGCAGAGAATTTATTACCCCTCTGCTGTTGTTGTAAGTGTGTAGCTTTGCAATGCAACTGTGCCATTTTGTGAAATAGGGACAAAGCTTTCTTTTTTTAGTCCCATATAGTGAAAACACTTAGCCTTTCAAGGAATCATAGATTGACATTGTAAGCTTTGAAGTGTACTGTATATTGCTTATTAGAACATTTACAAAAGTGAAGTTTGTCTTACCTTACTTGAATATGTCTTCAGTCAACAATTCATTTGAGGCATTTCAGTCTTTGTTACCAAAACAGATTTATGAAGATGTATTTTGCTGTATTTTCCTATTCTTTCCTGCTACTACAATATTGTACCAAGTGAGATTGTTACTTTTAAATACTATCTTATTTTATATGTAGCTGGCATTAACAGTGTGCTGTCCATAAGAAGTGCTAGAAGGACACTGAGTTATGACACTGACCTCAAAACTCAATGACCTCAAAACAGAAGTGGCTCAATAACGAAGCCCACAACATAATGGACAGAATCCAACTGCCAAATAAAAAGATGTATTAACAAACATAACAAAGTAACAATGAAAACAATCTATTAAACCAAAAAGGGTAAGGAGACCAAGCCAAAATGAACAAAAGGAGCGGAAACCATTACGCCAACCAAGTGTTAGGCCGACGGACCCAATTTCCCATAAACTACCAAAACAACAGAAGGTTACTAAAACAGGAAATAAAGCTGGGGGACCTCAACTGCCCGATGTACTCAAAACAAAAGACAAATCTGTCTTCAAAAAACTAAACTAAACCAAATCTAAGAAGAACTAAACCAAAGAGCTGCTGGTGAAAGAGGGTAATGTGAGCAGGAGTCCTCCAGCTGATATCCTACTGCAGGTGGACCTGCCAATCAACCAATCAGCAGGACTCCTGCTTCCTCTCTCCACTTACCCCTACCAAAGATACTCTGCCTCTACCAGGAAGAGTAGGATTGTGACAGTAGCCATCTGTAATCAAATTGCACAAGCTACAGCAACACACTATCAGGAAAAAGAAAGCAGCAGTAGAGCTTTTGCAATTAGCTAAAAATACAGTGGAAGAATGAAACATGCTTGAGTTGACTGCCAGGAGAAATCACAGAGCAATCTTGTTCAATAACTCTCTCCATGAAATGTCACATCATAAAAGAGTCAGTTGGATAGTAGCAAAACCCTATAGTGAAGTCCAGTCAGATCAGGTCAGGCATATTACTGTAGCCCTAATCACAGTTATTGTGTAGTTTCTTCACAAGCCCACATTTAACACAGGAAATAAACAAAGCAGCCTAAATTCAGACCCTCAATTAGACCACTATACTCCCAAAGAAAACATACTGTGGTAAAAACAAAAGTAATGTCCATTCAAGAAGAACCAGTGGTGCAACCACTGCCAAGAGGGAAATCAACAAAATAAGAACAGTTTCAAAATTCTTGAACATAGAATGTACTATTTTGTAATGTAGATTGAGACATTATATAAACTTCAATCAAACTTAAAAGTAGGTTACACTGTGTGACTTGCATTGCCATTTGCCACAAAAGTCCTTAGTAACATATCTATTGACAAATGTGCAAGTCACTTTGGATAAATGCATCTGCTAAATGTCTGTTTGTAACAGGGACAGGATAGTCTAGTGGTCTAGGTGTTGGACTCCCAGCCGGAAGGTTGTGGGTTAGAGCCCCAGAGTTGGCCTACCTGTACCTGTAGCATTTCAATAATGGACACTATTTCCATTCTGCTGAGAAGTCTAATTTGCCTGTCAAGTAACCAAAGAGACAATGCATGTGTCATTTGCAACTGTTACATTTGCATCCCCAATACTCAATGTGCACGCACAAGCCTCCCAGATGAGTACTAAACGTTGTTCACTTTCCTGGGATGCCAGGAAATAACATGGCTGTTGTGTCATTACCTCCAACAAGGCAGACAAATTGGTGGGGGTTTTTGTTTGTTCTATTTTTTGTGAACCTAATCAGGTAGGAGATGTATCGTGGTCAGGGTACATGTTTTGACAGACAGGCACAGAGACAGAGTGGCGGAGACCGACAGGCATGCATATAGAAACTCAGACAAGCAGGCAGCCATTCAGTTAGGTATGACAACAGTGTTGTCATAACTAACCGACACTACACTTGTCTGACGCTACACTTGTCTTCAGGCCCTGCAAGTTTATTATGCATGGTTGTGCTGTTTCTGGTGCAAAATGAGCATTCAGAGGCTTGTTATGCTAATAACACAATTTTCTCTCTTCATTCAAAATGCACAGAGAAATTTTTATTCCAGTTGTTGTTAAACTGCATGGCACAAAGAGATGCAAAAAGAAACTTGGGAAAAATACAAAAATTACAACACGACAGTCCTCACTGCCCACTCAGCCTACCACACAAAGGACAGGTCAACAGTGAAAGCTGCATGCTCCGACAAAAGTGATATGCATGGCTACTTCTACAATGATTACCAATCACAGTGATACGCTATTGATTGCGAGGTCAAAAGCAGTTGATGAAAAGATTGTATGTGATCCATATTGACCATCATCAACTTTGTCAATATCTAAATGGTATGCTTTTACAAGGTGGACTCATGCCTCACTGTGGCTACCATTGATCCAATCTATTCTAAGTGAGATGGAGAGAGAGTGTGAATTGGTTGGGTGAGGAGGGGTGGGTCCTTGAGTATCTAAAGGATGAAGCTGTGCTATGCATTGTGTGTATGACATAATACATAATACTTCATAAATCACGCCTGATGGAAGTTTATTTTAGCGAGAGTAGCAGCATAGCAAATGTTTTATGTAGTTTGTGTTTTTTTTTACTTGAAGCCCCATCCGTTAGTCCTGCATGGCGGCATTCCGAAAATAGCAAATAATAATGTCTACGGTAATGTAAACATCACAAACATGCTTATTTGACGTTGTTATGAAGGATGTGGGGTCAGAGTGGTGTGTTTTCCAAAACTACAATGTTTTTGATGCTGAGATCTTGTAGGATGATAGAAGAGGCTTGATACCAACAAACGTGGCTGTATTTCATGCTTAAAACAACTAATCCTTTAACCGGGAAGTACTATAATAGTTTTGTTCACAAATGTTCAATGCAAGTGTGAATCAGAGGTCAGGGGGCTGAGCTGCAGCCCAGCTACATTTGATTTTTGACTTTGGGGAGAATGACAACCCCTTCGACTGACGTTGACTTTACGTTGACACTGGTAGCTATCAATCTGTGTATGTGTTATATGGTGCACAGACTGAAAACCAGAGCTGCGTGGTATAAGTGAGATTGGAGCAATCACAGCTGCGATTGTTGACAGTTCACAGGGTTGTGTTGTTGTAATATTCATCATAACCATCATAAACAAAGAAGTAACGAATTGGGCCTTTAAAGAAAAAAAAAACCTTTTCAAAAAAGGTTCTTAACCTTTCTTGTCCTTCAAATTGTAATGGTGCTATGATACTGTGGGTTTAAACGATGCTGCAAGTATCAAAGAATATGTCTTCTCCAAACGTTTTATTTTGTGGGTATGATTTATTTATGTCACCTATGGCAATGTAATCACACTGCTTGCCGAGGGGAAGAACTGCTTAAGTACAAGTCCCTGAAATATGTAGAGTTTGTACTTAAGGGTCTTAACGACTGCCTGCCTTTCTAACCTTCATGAGACCAGCCACAGTGGGGTTGGCGAAAAAGGGGAGGGTATGAACAAATACTCTGCTTCATCAACCCACACTGCTGACCTAGTTTCTCAAACCAGTATGTGGGGTGAAACATCAAACGTTGGTTTTCTGCATGCCCATAAACTGTCTAGGAGGCTGGCAGGTTTATATCCACCATGAGCTTTTAGTGGAAAAAGTTAGAATTATGTTTATCCCTTTGAGGGATCATGGGTGTGTGTCTGTCTGTATGGTCGTAAAGTAATGGAAATGTCAGTTTATCAGTTTAATTAATACTGTGGTAATTATTAATATTCAAACCATTATTAAGGCAATGTTTATTATTTTATCATTTATTTTTACAAAGGCTGCTGGGTGCATAGCCATGAAAAATGTAATATCATATCTACCCAAAACTGTGGTCAGTCATAATATTACAAATCTATAATTTGTTAATCAATTTAGTAAAAAATTGTAAAATTTGATAATTTATTAACATTTACAAAAACATTTCCTTACATGACACCCTAGGCTACATTTTCATAGGGGCGATGAGGTCCCACCGGTGTGCCTCGGAGCATTCGTTGCCTTCCTGGAGCTCTAAATGCAACACGTGGCTGGAAACTGGATTTATCTATCCCACAGTAAACCGGGAGCGTATTACAGTTGCTACAGATTTTCTTCTCCTGGTCACTCATGTGACTGGAATTCACAGAATCCAGGAGTCCTGGAGCTCTATAATTCTGTCCAGACAGGCGGAAGACAGATATAACTAGAGGATTAAAACGGACATGAGATATTAGAGTTCAGGTGAACTACATCAATGTGTTTATTATATCTAGGAGAAACATATTTTTCAACAGTAGGCCTATTCATTTTGACGCCCTTAATTTAAATGCAGAACTGTGTAACCTAATTATTCGAAGGCTAGTGTAAAGACTAAGGAAAATTCGATTTCATATGGAGAATATGCCTGATGTAACCGTTGTTTACACGACATTGAATTTCATTGAACATCTCAAAATAAGTTCGGTTGAGCATCACCACCAACCATGAAGTGCCTGCATTTTGCTTGAGTCTCCTCCCTCCCCCTGCTTCCTCGCCCTAACGCCCCGCCCTCAAGAAGTGATTTGGTTAGAGACTCTGCAGCCACAGCTTTTCTTGTCAACCCGGTTCAGTCCTGCTAACGGGACAAGTTAACCCTCCGATGTGTGCGATATGAATTTTCGACTCTCCTACATACTTCGCATACATGTGAACGAAATCGGAACGACTTGACTTTGAACGGAGCGTGGTGAGTTAAACAAATCGTACAGATGTGGCCAGTTTCGGGCAACAAGCCCACCGATGATTGAATGTAACTACAGGGAGAGAAGGTGCTTTTCTCAGCGGTGGAAAAGCAGTGGTAGGCACTAGAAGCATGTCCGTCTCCTATTCTTTGAGCAGTTGGTCCACTTTGCCGTTAGAAAGACTTTTCTCTTTACTCTTTAATGCCGTAAATATACTGATAAGTTTATCGTTTCCGTTGCTGTCGCCTGGAATGTGGTAACTAGACTTCTGATTAAAAGATAGGCTAGTGTTCAACATCCTCCACGGGATGTTGCCTTTACATCGCTGTAATGTTACACGTTGTAGAGAGGGAACCCTAACTTACATGACAAGACATGATGTTAGCGGGTTACTATGTAGTTTGGAACTGCTATTGTAATATCCGATTTAATTTTGCTTTTTGAAGCTACTTTTATTTTGTCGTAACTTTACGTCATTGTGTTGTAGGCTAGCCTACTTGAAGGTTAATCATATTTTCAATTGGACGGCACAATAGATTACTGGTAACTTAATGCTTCTTTCAACATATAAACGCTATTTTCCTAAAATATTATATTGCTTGTGTTTAGTCTAAACATTCCAAATCATGCTATATCTGGTTGTAGTAGGCTATAACACCCCCATTGTAATGTTAGTTTGTTTGCAAACTACCTATAATATCTACGCTGTTATCATATCATATCATATCTCCCTTGTATGAGGGCCTTTGTTATACATCCATGAAATCTCTGTTCGTGGTAAATTGGTCACAACACTAATGAAGATCTAAGCTATCTTCTGTTAGGTTGAGAGATAGTTGTTTAGAGCTTTCACAACCCCTTACATTACCCATCCTAGATGTAGTGTATCAAAAAACAGCCCTTTCCAAGTTCAAAATAGATTCAAAACACTGTCTTTGTCTTTGTTCCAGATGTTCTATTATGCTAGGTGCCATCCCTTCCTGGTTGTGTTGCCAATTAAATGTTTGATGTTTGGAGACATCTTGCACACTTTATCTGGCTGGGTCTCTTAGCATCTGCTCAGACTGTCTGCTTGTATTAGCAAAGGGCTCTTGGAGAGACCAATGGCTGCATACACACACACACACACACACACACACACACCCTCACACCTTCAAGTATGCACATGTAAACACAGTAACATAAACACAGACGTACTGTACAGTGTGCGGGCAAACTCGCATGCTCACACAAATAGTCTTGTTAGCACATTCACACAGTCCACTATTGAATGAAAGGGGGTTGTGAATGCTCCATTTCAGAGAGAAACCACATGTGTGATCGTCCTCGGAAAATCACATTACTGTAGACGCATGCACGCACACACCCTACCTCGTGGATTTATGCAGGTGCATCCTTCTTCCACACACACAGAGTGGCAGGCAGTTGTCCGTTTGAATGGCAGCTATTACACCTGTATTTTCCAAGATTAACCATTAGCCTGATGTTCGGTGTAATGGCAGAACTAGATGCCTGTTAGTGTCTGCGCTAGCTGTCTGTGTGGTCTCTGAGGATTGCACTCCCATTTCACTGATGAGCTGCTTCCATATATATATTCTCTGTAGTTTGGTACACTAACTGATGTTTAATTATTCTGACAGTGATCTGGCTGCTGCTCATGAAATTTTGAAAGGGATTAGGCCCAAAAAGCACACTAATAGACACCGTATGCTCTTTATTCCTAAATTCAGATTGGAGTCTCGCTGGATAATGTCCGTGATTGACATAAAAAAAAAAACTCTACCGTCTCTTTTTTCTTAGCTAGCTTTGTGTACTGTTGTGCTAAAAGTGCAATGTAACTGGATATATACTGGATATGATATGATAAGATAACAGCCTGCTCAAAATGGGAGATTTTTTAAACGCAAGTGTGATACTAGATCTTAACACACTGCATGTTGTTATTGGACACAATTACAATTTAGTCATTTTGCAGACGCTTTTATTCAAAGCGACTTACAGTTATGCAGTGTTAAGGAGGCAGGTAGGGGTTATGCATTTGGCTTATGGATGCTTACAGGTAGACCAGGCATGTGGGGGATCGAACCAATAACCTTTCCGCTGGGAGCTGACCACCCTACTATCCTCCCAGGGTCTTTATAATCATGCACTTTGGTCCAGACCACATCCTAATGGCGTCTTTGACCACCACTCAAAACCAGTGACTTACTGTCAGCAGGAAATTTAGCTCATAGTGTTGCGGCCTGCACTCTGTGTTCAGGAAAGTGTTAGACCTCATAAGGGGCCATTGTTTTTTTTCCCCTCTTTCATCATTGTGGAAGCCATGGTAAACTTCACAGGTCCAGAATGAAGCTAACACATAGGCCTAATGTCTTAATATATTAACTCTATTTTAAGTATTTTCTGTAGAGCCCGTCCGATACTGTATTCCCAATCACGATATGTATACATGGTGGAAAAAAGCACACCGTCACTGCAGAGATCCCTCTAGTGTGGTTGTTAAGGATAAGTTGTGACAAAGATTATTTTGATAGCACCTGTTGGCACTGGTTAAAAAATTTTCTTCCTCCACTAAACGATCTACTCTCTAGATGCAAGATGCATGATGCATCTTTTCAACCATTTGTTTATGTCAATATATCAGCCAGAATGATTCTATATAGCCCATCTGTGATGTTGCAATATCGGACCATATCCAACCTCTGATGTATTTGACCCTCTGATGTCAGGCTCTGATTTTTGTTGAGCAATGTGAAAATACAAGGTTTGCCTACTCTGAGTTTTAAAATGCTTGACAGTGGCTTAGCATTCTGCCTGGAGCCTCTAGTAAATATTCTGCGTACAATGCCAAGTGCTTACTATCTTAAATAGTCAAATTCAGATCGACTGAAGAGCAAATTCCTCTTAGATTAGAGAACACAGCTGCTGGGCTTCAAAGGTAACATTCCGCCACCATTTTACGGTGGTGTGGTCATAATGTGTAGGCCTGTGTGTGTATGTGTGTGCTATTTAAAATGCTGTTTCTTTAAATTTCCCTTTTGCTGATTGAAATGGGCCATTTAAAATGACTGTGGACAGTTTGCACTCTACCAAGGCATACTGTATGAGATCTGTGTGTGTGTGTGTGTGTGTGTGTGTGTGTTAAACACTTGTGGCTTATGGCTTGTGTAGACAGACTTCTGTTGTCTTCTTTTCATCTTCGTCTTGATATCGTCACAATCTTGTTATTGTGCGATGACAGGAATTTGTCTAGTAGCCATTTTGCTGCCTGTTGTGGCTCTGACAGGCTGCTGTTGTGGTGTGGCATACGTCTTTGCTCCGCAATTGGCTGAACGAGCCTTAGTGTGTATCCACTCGTCAAGAAAAATAAATGTGCCCCCCCATCTATCGCTGAACACCTATACGCACACGCAATCATCCACATCCAACCTTGTATTTATTTGTTTTTTATTTATTTATGTATCTGCTATATTTTTAATAACATTCTCATTTTGGAGAAGAACTCATCTTTAATGGCATAGATAGCACTATGACAAATGTGTTTTTGGCAGGGGTATTGTGAAAAAGACTTGTCATGAAACAGCAAAACCTGTGGCTGCCAGGCCGTCATTTCTGCCGTAACTTCTCTATTACATACCTGACACCATACTGTCTAGCTGACACTAGTGTCTGTCTACTGTACACCGTACTCTCTAGCTGCACCCTCTCCCTAAGGCACACAGAGCCATGTAGAGACAGGGCTAATAGTAAATAACAAAGTGGAGCTGATAAGTACAGATGTAGGGCTCTAGACTTATTCTTCCCACTGTTTGCACTGGTGCGACTAATTTTCTCAGTTGGTTGCATCGATTTATGATTTGGTCGCACCCTTAATTAAATTAAAAAAAAAATATGAATCATAATGAATTTGCATGTTGATGAATCATTCTTTTAAGTTGTATGCTGGTTTTACATTACATTTACAGCATTTAGCAGACGCTTTTATCCAAAGCGACTTACAATTAGTACATTTTACATGGAGCAGGTAGGGGTTAGGCATTTTGCTCAAGGATGCTTACAGGTAGACCACCTCCGGGGATTGAACCCACGACCTTCCGGCTGGGAGTCCAACACCCAGACCACTAGACTATCCTGCCCTCCTGGTTTTGCGTTGATGTAAAGATCGACAGTGACTAAAAGCTTGATATTTGCAAAATAACAGAGCCTACCACATAGTTTGAGCCAAAGCTGTGCACCAAACCGTTAATCCGATACTTCAGTCTGTTGTCCTGTGGCTACATTTTTGTTTCCTCTCACAGCCTGACAGTACCTAAAGTGTTGACATCTGTATGTCTTCAAATATTTCTGAACAAATAGAAGTCTGTCAGCTTTCTAGCGTCCCATCTTTATGATTGGATGCTGACTCAAGTACATCGAAGTTGGAAAATTCAGTTGATGGGGGCTTATGAGACGTTGTCATCAAAAAACCACACAGGATAATTTCTCAGTTTCAGTAAGGTGTAATCAACGATTTGCCCTTTTGTCTGCTGCAGTAATGCATGTCACAATAAGTCTTGACTGATAATTATGTATTCAAACATAGAATTATGTAATTTTAATAAGGCGTGAAATGAATTAAACTTTAGAAAGCAGTAGAGCATTATAATGTGTGCAGGCCTGTTACTTTACTTGGTTTCAGTCTCAGCCCAGAAAATTGTATATGTGCATATGACCAGCACACTTTATGTTACTAATGATTTTTCTGGGGGTTATGTTTGAATGTTTTATTTTAAAGGTGTCATTTGAATAAACACATTGACTGGGAAGCAATTATGATTGACCAGATAGACACAGTGAAGGTTTTGGCTTTTAAGGGCTGTGGTGATTTAAAAATGTAAAAAAATGTAGCCTTTTTTTTGCAAGCTCCTCCTCTACAATATGCTTCGCTTTGCACATCAGTTTGGGAATTCTCCATTCAAAACTGTTTGCTAGCCGGTTCTCGAACTATCGGCCAATCAGCTTCCAGATGGGTAGTTCAGTTGGTGCTGACAGCAATTAAGTGCATGTGTTTATGAAAATCATCCCTACAACGGGTCTTGTTCTGATTGGTTGAAGGTGCCCCAGTCATCTGCTAGCGCCTAGGTTTGAAAATCACAGTCAAATGTTTGTTGTTCTGATTCATTTTTAAGGTGGTCACATAAACTCCTAATGATTGGATTGACACCTATTGGCACTGCCTCTATAACATAGGAGTACAACTTTATATGGAGAATTTCCAAACTGATTTGGAGATCAGAATAAATCTTGGAGCTTGCAAAATCAAGATGGTCTTACCATGCTATATATTAAATATAAATAAAATGATATATATATATTATATTTAAAAAAATGTGTGGTCTCTTATGAAAGAGGGTAACAGAAATGAGCAGAATAACGATAGGAAGAGAGAGTGAGGTACAGAAATAATAGGATGAATGAAACAGAAATGAAAGGGAGAGAGGGAAAACGTGATTGGGAGCATTCCTGATTATGCAGAGAGATGCAGCGTGAGCTGGGTGCTAGTCAGAACCTGGCGGCCAGGGCGTTCTATGGTCAAAGCCTTTTAGAAATAAACAATTTGGTCCAAAATAAACATCGGTTGATCCTGTCAGTGTGCTGTGTGCAACATACTGTACAGTTAACCCCACCCAGCCAAGGATACCATTGTGGGGTCCGGGGGGGGAGCATTGTTGTATTTAAAAAAAAAAAAAAAAGTTCTTTTGAAAGATATCAGCCATGCTATCATGTTGAAAAGTCAGCAGTTGTTTACTGTGGCACAAAAGCAAATGGGAGAAGCATAGAACATGCAAGAATTTTCCAACATCAGTCTATTGGGGCACTGTTCAATAAAGAAACCCCTCCAATAGACCAATGACCAGTTTGTATGCTCTGTGGTCTGCTAGCTACTACTTTAAAAGGTGCACCTTTATACTGTGAGTACATAAATATTAGGACAACTTTTTAAATAATCTTTATGGAATTCTGACAAGTAAGCTTTATTATGGCCGTTATGCCACAATTGAAGGGTTTGTGTGTGTGTGTGTGTGTGTGCGTGCATGTGTATGTGTCCATGACAGAATAGAAGCATTGCCAAAGCCTCTTGTAAATGTGTCTATTGTTAATCAGTATTCCACTACAGGAAGCTAGCAAAGCCAAGCAAAAGTAAACAAGAAGCTTATTAGCTGTACGGTAAGAGTGTTCTTAATCCGTTATTTTACACCCTGCCTGTTAATCTGGGGCCTCAGCCTGCGTTTGACCTACTACTGTCACTGTATCTTCAGTACACTTTTGTTTCTGGCATGGCTCTCTGCTGTATGGTGGCAATATGTTTGGCATCTCAGACACAGGAAACTGTTGACCTGTTGTGTCAGGCAGGGCTTGGTGCGACTAATAAATAGGTTAACACAAATTCTTAGGCGCTATGAAAGGCTGAAAAACGCGTTGGTCAGTATTATATTGACCAGTAGGCCTTACAGAATACAGTGCTGGTAGAGAGCCATGGATATTGTAAGATGCGGTTGGCCTAGATGCAGCATTTTAAATCTAGTAAACAGCTTATAATATTTTAACTTTTACTACGAGAACAGTTTTACTGTCTTAAGTAACATTATTGATATTTCTTTGCTACCTACCTGCTTGAGACTAAATGCTGCCAGCTAATGCTTCCATTTCATAGCCATTCGGCAAACGGTTTCTGTCAGTGCAGTACCTTCTGTCTACCTCTGCCCTGGTTCGTCACAACGACAGGGGAGACAGTGACCCAGAATCAAGTTGACCTGAGTGCTTTAAATCAAGGCTCCAGCAGAGGAAATAAATTCTCTCCCCACCAGTACGCCCAGCGCCAACTAGGACAAGTAATCTAGACAGAATAAAGCCTTGTCTTAGAGGACGTTAAGGGAGGCATGGATGAAGGAATGGATGGAGATGTGACAGGGGGAGGGGGGGGAGAGTTGTGAGAAAAGAGAAAGAAGGCGAGAAGAGCTGGCATGGATAACTGTGCTGCAATGCAATGAGAGGTCGGCCTAGAGATAATAGGACTTATTTCACTAGAGAGTAAATTGTCCAGTTGGCTGACCCATAAGAGTAAATGGATATAATGCCACAGGATGCATGTGGTGCAGTGGGGACTATTCCTGAAGTGCCTAGTAGTCATTTTCCATGGGTAAAATGAGCCGTAGAAATAACCTCAGGTTCTTCTAATCCTGTGCGATTAGACATACGTGTAAATATTCCATCATATCCTGTGAAAAAGGGAGTTTTTTTCTCAAGTATGGAGGCGCTCGAGGAGGCATTTAGTTTCGTTTGGCATGGCACAGACACATCGGGTCGGTTAAGTCTGTGGCAAACCTCAGGTGCTGTATGACGTACAACACCTCATGTGGTTATGTACTATTTGTTCTAACGCATCTGAACGCGACATTCGTCCTTGTCCAGTTATGCGTCTTCTTCCCTCTAGGTGGCTCCATGTTTTCTAGTTTGAGCAGCGGGAGCTACTATTTTGGTGCGTAAATTGAGTAGCCACTTCCATCTCTGTCATTTATAATATATCATTCTTATCCCGTGCGAATCAGCCATAAATATTACAGACGTCCTGTTGTAAAATTACACTACATGGGCAGGCCATGTAAAACTATTACTGTCTTAATATAGGGCTTTAGATTTAGAACATTTTAAGGACAGGCTAACCTTGTAAGGCCCCTAGCAACATTTCATCAATACTGGGTGATATCGACAAAGCAGTTGCTAATAATATTCACATAAGGAATTCAAAGGCAGGGTACAATGAATTGTAATTGTACAATGAATACCCTTATTTGTTGTTAGCACGGCTGGCACGCTGTGTCTGCACAGCCAGCCACACATTTTACCACAGGGGTCAGAGCATGGGGTCAGCCATTTGTGTGTCCAGTTGAGAGTCTTGGTCAGTGTCTTACAAACCACCAGGACACCTGTCACCTCTTTGGTGTCAATACAGCATTAACACTTGACATTCGTGGGGAGTATAATTTACATTGAGTACTTCATCTTTTTTTATGCGCAGAAAATGTATGCCTTAATAAAACATCTCCAGTTAACTGTGCTGTGCTTGTTGTGTATGTGTGCTTGCTCAAATGCAAATATATATCTTGTCTGTGCATGTCTTTGTGAAGGCTGTGGCGCCTCATGGCCCAGTAACGTTTGTATTGTTTTGTTTTACATTTACAGCATTTAGCAGACACTTTTATGCAAAGCGACTTACAATCAGTACATTTGTCAACAGTTGAACCGGTTAGACTCCAGTTATAGCAAGCAAACAACATTCTCCTAGAATAATCACAGCAGCATGTCATCCTGGTTCCTTCACTGATGCATCTTTCAGTATACATTACTCAATGTATAAAAATCATCAATACCCAAAAGGTAATTTTTTTCTAGCAGCCTAATTACTGGCAAGTGCTTGATATTGTAAGAGCTGAGCAAACACACTTTGATCTTTTTGTGATATAGGTGTGTCAGTGCTAGTGTGGGCGTGCCCTGTCCGCAACATCTTTATAATAGGCGCCAGCTGCTCTAGACTCAGAATAAAACCAAAGGGGAACATGCAACAGATGGATACTTATGGACAAACATAAAACATCACATTTCTTTAAAAATATATTCACTAGTAAAACAAAAAACAGAAGCTCAGGCTACAAATGCCATTACCACAATACCACTTTAGTCTTTACCACCTGGACTAGTATAATTTTTGGTCCGTGAGAATTATGCATTGCTGTTATTCACATAATTTCTGTCATTAATTAAGTGAAACAGAATGCTGAGCCAGTGCAAGGATAACTGCAGAAGTTATAGATGTGCCCCTCTTTCTAAAGACAGGCCTGTTTAGTGTCAGACTGACCTTGACATAGCCAGGGGTCATTTTATGGCGAATGACGGGGCTTCTGTCAAATGGCATGTCTAACACTCACAGCCAACTGTTTCCTGTTCCAGTGACCATGTGCTATGTTAAATACCTCTGTCCAGTCTTTCCTAAACTGTGGGTTGCATCCCAATTGATAATTGGGCGTGTGATTTAGCGTTTTAGGGACACACTGAAGTTTAGAAATGTATGATGTGGGGGTTGTGATCATTAGATCATTAGTCCACAGGACAGGGCTCTCTTTCAGGGCCAGTAACAACTCAAAATGATTAGGCCTAGGCCTTCACAATGGATATTGATGAGAAGAGGCATTAGTGGTGACAAAACCACTAATGCACACTTTTCCAAAGCACACTTTTCAGTAATGTTTGAGCCAAAATCAATGTATTAACTTACTAACTAAAGTAAAAACCTAACTTTTGAGTTCTTGAGTGGAACTGAGTTTCGCTTAATGCTTATTAACATACAATTATTTACACACATCCTCCAGGATTCTCTGGTATGTAAGGAGTGGGCTAAACATTTATTGTCTGTGAAAGCGGTGTGGGGGAACTCCTCTTCACAAAGCTACAAGACACATTATACACATGCCTTTTTCTTGTATATGGATTCATGTTGTTTCCTTTGCCCTGAACTATGGTTGGGCATTCAGACCAATTTTGATATTTGAATTATTAGCAGTTCACAAGTGGTTATTTGGTTAACCGCTGAGGGTGCATGTGTTAAAGTAATGTAGAGAAATAACTAATCAGAATTGCCTTTTTAAATGCACGGCAATCAAACTTTATTGAACATGCTTGTTATATGCACGAAAGATTAAAACATGCATCCAGTGTTTGTTTAAACAGTGAATGTTTACCTAAATCTCTTTCAAAACAATGATTAACTCCAGATTCGTGCTGCTGCATACACTATACTTTCTCCCTCACTTCCTGAGATACAATGCGCACAAATACCTGAATAGGGATTTTAGCACTCGAATCCCAGCAAACCGAATGGTTAAAGAAATTTTTTTTTGTCACTCTCCGTTCACATTTTTTGTTGCCTATCTTCTATATTCATTGTTTTACTGAAATATGAAGCAGGTTGAAACAGAAAACGATTCTGGTTGATAGAGGGGCATCGTGGGATCTCTTTCAGCTGTGACTACAGAGTCACAGACAGGCATGCATACGAAGTTCACATGCACATTCCAGTTGACATGGTTAGGAAAAGGCCCCTGTGGGCGCCAGCAGCTCACATGAACTTGTATGTAAACAAATGCAAGCTCACACAGAAGAATACACAGACCCACACACTGGGCCATTGTGTTTGAAATTCCCATTAGTTTGCCTCCGCACAGACTGTCCTGACACAGCACACGCCTTTTCTTTGCTAAATGTCACACGCTGTGGCAGACGTTACTAGCAAAGTGAAGGGCCACCATTTCTCAGTGCTGCTGTATCTCCAAAAAGTCAACTTTTCATTTGACAACCGCCTATATGCAAATAATATTATTATTATTTATAGTGTGTGTATATGTGTGTGTGTGTGTGTGTGTGTGTGTGTGTGTATATATATATAATTTTTTTATTTTTTTTATTTTATTTTTTATTTTTTTTATTTTTTTGAACCATAAATGTTAAATCTGTTTTTCAAACGATTTTATTTTTAGAAAAATAAATGGCCAAGTTTATGAAAATCTAAAATTGGGATCGGCCAAATCATTGCATCCCTAATAAACAAGACGTGTCTTCTCTCCAAGTGCTCATCTGCCGCAGCATACGTGTCTCTGTCTGCCTCAGAGTACATTCTGTTTTCACATTTGCCGGTGATAAGACTGATAAAGAGTATTTACCTGTCTCCTCATAATGGGTTGTGATGTATTAGATGAGGCGAGGGGACCTTGAGAGTTACAGCGGTGCTCAACAGAACAGAGGCCCTTAAGTCGGCCCATGTGCTGCTGCTAATGCTGCTATCCTGCTCTTGTTGTCCTTGCTCGTACCAGCACTACCCTGGCACAGGCTCTAGTCCACACACACACACACACACAGACACACACACACACACACACACACTGCCGGTGTCCACAGCACATTTTTCTCCACAGAGAGCTCCTGATTGATGGGGTCGCAACCTCTGTGGGCGGGGTTTTCTTGTTTTGGCAACTCCTTCCAACTAGCCTTTAGAGGAGAACAGAGCCCGTGCAACTCTGTAAAGAATTGTCCTGACCCGTATGAAGTCCGTTTTTAAAAACCGCACATCCAAGAAAATCTACCCGCTGGAATGGTGAAATGCTTCATTTGTTATTTCACAATTTAACAGCAATTTCTATTTTGTGTTGATGTCATGATACAAATTATGTCATGATACAAATACTTCACTGAAAGCTCTACAGAAAACCACCTTCCACCTTGTATGCATATGTAGATTTGTCAATATGGTCTCAAATTGTGATCCACTCTACTAAATACGGATGTCATGGTTTGAAATTAGGTGTCAACCTTAATTGTGAAAGAAATAACCACGACCTTTTGGTAATCGCAAAACGGCGGATACAATTCAGGGACCGCGCGTTCCTCCGCCATCCTCCCTATGTAGCAATTAGCAGAGAAAATAAACTGACGTGCTACAGGGGTCTTCAATAACATGAAGACAAGGGGGAGTAAATAGGCTACCATAGTGTAGATTGTATAGAAAAGGATACAAATAGAAAATGTTAGAAAATTCAAATTGGCGGTTTTAAAGTAGTGACTTCAAAGTTGTAATGATTAATCATGATTTACGATATATAACTGAGATTAACGGTTAACTTCAACATCCCTACTACTGAACGGTAACTATTTTTGATTTAGCTGATTTTTCATTACACCTCTACTCACTAGGGAACATATCATGACACGTTTTGAACCCTGGTGGATCACAGGTCTGGAATTTTCTCTTATTTTTTATTAAGAAGATGTGCCTGCAGTCAAGCGCCATTAGAGTGTTCTTTATTTTGTAGCTTTATTGAATGAAAGGGAGTAGTGGAGGAATGTTGGGCCTTCTATCCTGTAATGTTTTGAAAAGGCGATAAGCAGGAGCTGGATGAGAGGAGAGAGGAAAATGTGAAGACTCTTGTTTTACTGTTTAACCACTGGACATTCCTCAGGTCCATTAACTTGAATACGTTTCTCTAAATAAAAAAACTCTTTTCATTCACTCATTTGACAGGGAAGAGCCCCAAAACCCTCAAGACGCCATCTGATTTCAAATGCATTTTTGATCTTTGTACTAAATGACTTAATTGAATTGCTTCGGAATTGGGAATTAATTATTTTTTTTTTTATTTGCTTTCACAACAAACCTGCAGTTTTTCTGTGTGTGCCTGCGTCTCCCTGTGTGTTTTACTGTCACTGTGTACTATGCACTCTGGGTCACAGAATTATCTTACCTCTTATTTGATCAACAGAAGCTCTGGGGTATCGTATTGCCACGGATAATGCTATTGACCATCAAAGATGGATAGAAACGGTGGAAATTCCTTATTTGTCACACATCAGGCCTGAAGTTAATTCACTTTGCCGTCTGTGTTCACATCAAACAAGAGTGTTATAAGCTGTGGAAAGAAAGCTTGCACTCGCAAAAAGAGTATCTGCTGCGCTCCCTATGGGCTGGCTTGCAGCTTTCTATTATACTTACCTAAGCTGTGTGCTTCGTGTGCCCATTCAACTGGAGCATTTATCATTTGTTTAGTACTTTATACTCAGTTCCCAGTGCTTTAGTCACTTCTGTTGCACGAAGGAGAAACATCACAATCACTCTATAGGTCTGTCACATGTGCTAAAAATAACACAAAAGTTTGAACCATTTGAATATCTATTTTTGCGCATTATGTACATTACAATGAGGTCATTTAGCAGACGCTTTTATCCAAAGCGTCTTACAAGTACATGGTGTTATTACATGGAGCAGATAGGGGTTAGGCATCTTGCTCAAGGATGCTTACAGGTAGGCCAACTCTGGGGCTCGAACCCAGGACCTTTCAGCTGGGAGTCCAACACCTAGACCACTAGACTATCCTGCCCCATAAGAGGGCAAAACAATACAATGAGAGACATAACTACTTGTATAGTATATTTATTTCAACATAAACCTGTCTTTAAAAGATCTAATAAATTTGTAAAACTTTATTTAAAGACCGAGAGTTCTCTTTTTATCTCTCTTTGTTCTTGATTTCGTCTTTTACACAGGCACGAGACAGTAAAGCTCACAACTAAACCAACATACATTATTTATAACGAATTCAGTGCCTAGATTAGCATTGTCAGTTAAAGGGAAAACAAACATCTTGTTTAAACAGCAGACATTGTTTGAGCCTTACCAACCCTCTAAGAAGTGTCCTGTTTAAACGTGCTTGGCTTTGAGAATGCATTTCCTGTTTCAGAAGTGACAGTGCATGAGCATGAGCAGGTTTTTCTGTCACCAGAGAATGTGCTGCTACAGTATCATCAGCAGCTATCAGGGAACGGTGAAATAAACGTTTTAGCAATGATCAAACTACCATGGCAGTGTCTTGACATACCCCGTCCATTAAATTCTACACTCTGAATACCACCAAGTACTGTAATGTACAGCTTTTTGTTTAAGTGACATTGCACATTGAACACACAGGGACTTCACATGAAGTGAAATGGAATGGCACACACGAACGGTGTACAAAATAATACTGGGGGTCAGGTCTAGCATTAATACTATCTGTGATTTCTACTATACAGCCCCATATTTTACTCAAGAAGAGGGATGATATTTATTTCACGCCTGATGACTTTGCATTATGTTACCATTTGACATTTCTCCCATTGAGATAGAAGTAAGCTTCACCACACTGTACATGCTTGGTGGGAGACATGACAAGCTGTTTGAAGAATCTCTTTAATGCGTTTAATTTGGACCAGGCCTGTGCGCTTATACCACCCACATCTAATGTGCAGTCTAGTCTGCAGCCTAATTTAAACAGAATGAACCCTGTTTATGAGCTTTGATCAGCTTTGTATTTATGGTGGGCCAAAAGCCTGGCCAAGATAGACACCACCTATCCAGCTGCCCATCACTATCCAGTTGAGCTGCGCAGGTCGTGCGCGCTGTCCAGTATACAGTTACGCTATTGAGTCGGGTTGCGCGCTGTCCAGGTCGGGTCGCGTGCGCCGACAGGTTTGCTTGTCAAGGTTGATCTGAGAGTGGTGCAGGCCATCTGTATTGAGGATGTTCGTAGAGGAATTCAAAGTTTCTGTGCGCACACGTACACATGCATACACACACACACGTTGCCTTGTAGAGTGTGTGCTGAGATGCTGAAGGAAATTATGAGGTTTTTGTGCATTTCCTGTCTGTTTAGTACAGGTCACCAGTCACACAGTGTTGTAGCAGAAGAAGAGTCATGTGCTCCGGAGGGTGGGGGACTAAATGTGGTAAAACTCATCGACTTCTGTACTTGATTGATAGTAGTATCACGCAATGGATTATGTATACACTCTTTTATCAGGTAAGGGCAGTTTAGACTAAATGATAATGAAGAGTGTACAGTAATTTGCAATTGAAACAATTGTTGCTATTGGTTCCAGTTTGGTTTCTGATTAGTTTTTGGACTGTATTATTGTATGATTAATACGTGGCATTAATACGTTATTATGGTTCAATTTATGGTTTATATAAAATAAGATTACATATATGAAATCAATTTTTTTTTTGTCTAATGTGGGCTACACACAAAACATCTATCTTCACTGATACATTTGCCTGAATATTCCTCAAATTGACTTTGACAGCTGCCATTCAGGAAGAGGTTAACCGTTAACTGGAGTAGAGATAAAGGCCTATAAATGTTCGGTTCTAGACACCGGAAGCTACATAATACAGCCTACTCACAGCCCCCTTCAGTGGCATAATGAATCTGTCCCTTTTTCTAATATTGAGCTAAAGCTCTCCTCCACCTCCTTCCATTTATCCAGTGTGGGCCGACAGTATGTCACTATAGAGGCAATGGCATCATCTTGGCAGATTTCAAATGACAGCAGAGAAAGAACAGCGAGCCAGGAAAGGGCACTTATGAGCGGCCATATGATTTAAACAATTTATTTTCTGTCATTGAACCTAATGCATGTTTTTCTGTTTTGTAAACACCGTTCATTTAGTTGAATAGGATGTTCTTATGTGCTTCCTGTGCGTCTCAGCACTGTTGTTGTTGTGGTGGGGATGGTGCTTGCACTCCTTCTAGTACATTAACTGTGTTGGGGATCCAAACATTTGACCTCCCCCTCTAAGGAAGTAGGCTTTATTGCAATTCTGCTGTAATGATGCAGGGCCTTCCTCAAGGATGCTTGAGCCAGGCAGATGCATACAAGTACAGTGGGTGTGAACCCCTGGGCTTTCACAGTCTAGTCACTATGCCACCAATACGTTTCTTCTAAGAACAGCTGTGTACAGAAGGGCATCCACTGTGAAATGTCAGTGTGTCCCTATAGTGCGTGTGGCTGAGGGTTTACTTATATTTTAAGACTGCCTGTACGTGCTTTCACATTACTCTTTTTGAATTATTTATACAGTAACTATCAGTGCGAGAGCAGTTTGTGAATGACCTTTTTTACCTCTCTCTCTCTCTATATATATATTCTCCTTCTTCCCTCTATCGTTTCCTCCCTGCTACATCCTGTTGTCTTTCACAGGGGGTGTTCAGCTGCTTAAAGCGTGACGATGAAGATGATGGGAAGAGGCCACCGTCGAAGGTGCAGCCCTCGCTAGTTCCCTACGAGATCTCCTAAATTTCCTCCACCACCCACTACCACCTCCTCTCCTCCCCAGGCCCTTCCCGGCTAGCCCTTCGTCTTCGTCCTCAGCGCCATGGCCAACCACCTGGAGCTGCTTCAGGAGCTACAGCAGCTGGACAAGGTGCCCAGCCTGGAGAGGCTACGGGCAGCCCAGAAGCGGCGCACCCAGCAACTGAAGAGATGGGCCGTCTACGAGAAGGAAATGCAAAACAAGAAGCGCAAGGCTGACAAGAAGGGCCGCTACGGCAACAGCCACCAGCAGTCCAAGAAGCAGGTGTCATTTGCCGCCAGCGTGGCGCTTCTAGAAGCTTCTGCCAGGAATGACCCAGATGAAGGTAGGGATGATGACTTGGCACTCATCCACAACAGGACCAAGTGGGGAAAAGACGAGGGCAGCTTAAAAATTCAATTCCAGGAGGGAATAAGGGAAACAGAGAATGGGGTAGCCCTGTTGTGGATACGAGCCTAATAGATTGAAAGAATGAAGAATGAACAATGCAGATGCTACACAAAAGCAATGTATCACATGTGACTGGCAGGCACATTTTAAGATGGGACATGCACACATGAAACCCACTGAAATACACAAAACACAAGAAATTGTGTTCATGAGATGAAAGTCAAATGCACAATACTTGTGAGAGTAAACCTGAATAATTAGGGCATTATTCTCACCTCACTGCTGCAGTTGATTATACAAATGCCAAGGTCAGTGAAACGATTAGCTCTGTCTGGCATGCTTAAACTGCAACCAGAATTCACTTTGTTCTAACAGAATTTGTTCTGTAAGTGTTTTTATCATAGTAAAATAATGGAGTTGTCAAGCTGAGATAAAACTGCCAGTCTTTTAATTAAAAATTCCTACGGACTGTACCCACCTATTTGGAGATAATAATTGTTTTCTACTGAGGTAAACAGTCCCACAAGGTTATTCCGATGCCGTCAGTGGGTTAGTGATGCAGGAACGATAATAGACCAGGACAATGTTTATGTGTCATTTCATTTAGCTTTGCTGTTTCCGTAAATTTAGTCGGAACATAAACAGCCTGGGGCAGTACAACTGTACATTATTTTCCTAAGTTATCGTCAAAGAGCAGGAACCAGTCATCTCTATATTGTTCATACAGTGGTCCATCTAGTAGCGGCTTGTGCCTTATTCATGGAATTTGTGTAGTCTGGAGATTTTATCGGATTAATTGGATATAAGACGGGTGTAGCTCTCTTCAATTCTTCTCCTAATCTCCCTTAACCAGTAATGTCAGCTCAATTGACAGACAGTTGTTGCTACAGTACATAACAAGCAGATGGTGTTTTGGTACTATTCTGCTAAAAGCTTTTTGATATTTTCTAATCTCTGGCTGTAATGTTTAAAAAACCTGCATTGAACCCAGCTTGCAGATGCTCTTGTTCTTTTTATTTTTACTTTTATTGTTTAGGAATACCACAATATCAGGAACATACAATTAGCTTAAACTTGGAAGTGGATTTTCACAAAAAATGTATTCCTCCTTACAGACTTCTGTGCGTTTCTTTTGCACATTACGCTAAGAGCAGGATGATTCTTAAATTCTTAATTTCCCTTGGGTACATTTATTTTTCACTTGAATGATCAGCTAAAGTCTTATCAGCTAAAGGGCCGATCAAATTAAACGCATGTTTTTTTGGGCTTGTTTTAAATATGTGGTTGCTTGTTAGGAAAATATGACAAGTGTCTTTATGTTTACTTTCATGGTGGCTATTTTCCCAAATGCATTGATTGACTGTCTGCTCACAGCCTCACACTAATATCAGTGCTGTAGCATAATTCGCTCTCCCACAAATACTCACTGGGGAAAAGTCATGTTGTAATTCCAAGCGACTCAGTACTAATGATGACATTAGATGACATCTAATGGGGGCAGGATAGTCTAGCGGTCTAGGTGTTGGACTCCCAGCCGGAAGATTGTGGGTTCAAGCCCCAGAGTTGGCCTGTTGGCCAGAGTTGGCCATTGAGCAAGATGCCTAACCCCTATCTGCTCCATGTAAGAGCAGCATGCAATTGTAAGTCGCTTTGGAAAAAAGCGTCTGCTAAATTACCTAATTGTAATTCTAATGACATAGAGAGGGATGATCTTCTTTTGTGAGGTAGTCTAAACATTATTTAATTATATAAAATGTATATTTTTATAATGTATTCATCTATTACAGGTTATAACAAAAACAAGCATAACTTACTTAAATATATACTAATCATAGTTACATGGTTCTAAATGTATTTTATTTTAAATATGTGGCTATGTTACATGGTCCCCCTTAGTGCTTCTGCACTTTTCTCCTTTCCCACCTCTCCTCTCATATTCTGCTCACAGGTGATCAGAGATGAGTGGCTATTGCCTGCCTTCCCTATAAGCTTCGTTGCTATTTGATTTGTGTAAATTGAGTCTGTAACAGGTCATTGGGCTTTTTTTAGGATCGATTTTGAAGCTGCGGTTGCTTATTTTTCTCGCGAGAGTTGGCAACAACTCTAATTAATTAACTTCAATTGTGTAAGTGTAGTAGGTTGTGATTTTATAATTTGTTACACTCACAGGGCTGATGATAAACACAGTTAATTGCTACTTTTAACTTAAGGGGGTCTGGGCTAGGGTAGGCTAATGCTAACTATGGCTTTGGTGGTCTGAATAATATGTTTCGACCTTCTCTGCAGGGCGACACGTGCTGCTTGCTTATACTCTATGTATACACTGGGGTCTGTAATATTCCCAAAGGCCAAGCATGTTTACTCCAGACTCCAGATATTTATTTGTCACAGTGTGGGCACATCTGATACACAGTAGCTTTGTCTTTATTGTTGGCAGTGCTTGAGCGTAAACGCTGCATGCCTGTCGGCATCATTTAGCAATGGTGAACCTCAGAAAGGCAGGGAGGAAGAGAATGAAACAGAAACGCAGGCAACTCGTACACCCACTGGCAGCTGGTGGGCTCAGGATTCTGTTAATCTTCTCTCATTCCCTCTGCTCCCCAAATGCTAGACCATATGATATGACTTCACACTACAGGCCAAGACTCCACTATTGAATATACGAATTGAAATTTTTCCAAAATTCTTTTGGAAGCTAGGTGTGAATCCGCAGCAGGCAGACGTTAGGACAACAGTGAGAACAACTTGACCCAACAAGACTTCTCTCAAAGACAGAAAGTATACAGACAGAGTATATTGTAACTTTCCACGTAGAAGTGCTTAAGATGCATGGGTTCTACAGGCCACCATGTCAGAATGAATGGAAGTCAATCCTAGGTCAAGTAAATCCACTCCATAAGAAGTTCAAGCCCCAATACGTTATTCCTGCTTGTTTAACATTTTCCTATAGGATGTACTGGGAGTCTACTACAGCTTTTTGGAGACTGGGCTTTTTTAGGATGGTAGAAGAGGCTTGCGACCTGCAAATCGACTATATTTTGTGTCATAAACTGGGGTTTACTATAATCCTTTTGTTCAGATATGTTTGTTCAGAAAGGCAATTTTACTTTCACTTTTAAATCACTCTCGTTCGTCTGGTGAGAAGAAAACCCCCTAAGAGCGAAGATGATTCAGACCAGACACTGACCTCTATCAAACTGTATGCGGTATGGTGCAGAGACTTAAAGCTGGCATGTTGTACCAGTTGTGAAAGACCGCAATTTCGGCTTTAATACTAACCTAATTTTTAAAATTAAGTGTATTTACTACACTATCATAGAAGATTTAGAATATAGAAGGGCAAACCTTTCTGACATAATAAAATTGTCAGGTTCCAGGCCCCAACCAGAGCACTTCCATCTTCCATCTACCAAGAGTTGCTCAGCCCAGCAACTCTGAAGTATAAACTGTTTTCTGTCTTGGCGCCACAATGGTGGAATGAGCTTCCTGCAGTCAGGACAGCAGAGTCATTACCCATCTCCCTTAAGAGACTTCGCTTGTGTCAATACAGTTTGTGTCAATACAGTTTGTGTCAATACAGTTTGTGTCAATAGAAAAAATATTTATAAAAAGTTGCTGATTGTATTTTGCTGTCAGAACAACCAGGAAATGCCCCAGTCTATTAAAGCTCATGAAAAGTTGTAGTCTTGGTTAATGTTCAAGGCATATAAAAACATTTATTTCCAGCAAATCTGTTAATTACACCCACATTGTGCTTGTGAAACAGTTTGTCCCTATAGAAGATGTATTTTTAAAGATCGCTAATTCAAAAGCATGGTCCTACACAAATTGTCGACACGACCACAAGACAATAAAATAGTACTGTAGTAGGCTACAGTAGGCGTAATAGACCTGCAAAGTCATGTCGCTACTGATCTTATCGACAGATAAATTAAAAAAGTACCGGAGCACAGAATGGCATTTTTCTTATTGTTTTGTTTTGGGTTATACCAGTGCTCACATTACGTTATGTGCAAATAAATTGAGCTTTTGACATACATTTCAGATACTGTATGTTGAGATCTTTGTTTGCAAGTTATATGATGTTTGCTAACTGATGAAAGTTAAAAGTCAGCTGCGTTAAGCACGTCATTCCTTTCCAAACTCTTTTGGTTATCCTTGGAAAAATAATTCCAACGCTGTAAAACTAATTTACGAGTTCGATTCGAGTGACGTGTTTTTATATGAACTGGAGTGATAGCTTGCATTTGGCAAAATGCAATGGGAATCTGTGCCTTAGACAAAACATACGTTTGCAATACATGAGTTAATCACAGACACACACAAGCAAACGTGTGTATTTATGGTACACATGTAAAAATGTGTACGTACTCTATTCAGAAGCATCTGTGCTTTCAGGCACATGGTACCTATAGGGGTAAACACTGGACCATAATGCGGATGGGATAAAATAGGATGAGATGAGTTGGGATGTGTTCTGTACTGTGAAGGCGGGCAGCGATGAGGGCTGATCGATGTGAAATTACCACTGCGTCTTCTCTGGTGTCTCCTTTTTCAGAGAGCTTCCATGTAACAGAGCAGCAGATGATGAGGTCAAAGGACCATATTTAACATTTCCCCGTGCTTCCTGCACTTCTGAACCTTCACTCCAATCTCACACATGAATGTCTAGCCTCTTCGAAACATGATGTAAGCCTATTAATGTTTCTGCAAGGGAAACGAAGCACTACTGCGTATCCTGGGCATTAACCACCTTGATCTCCTCCTAAAATGGCCACTTATTTAAACGGCCTGGCCAAGAGTACATTTATTTGGACACAGAGCTTTGCTGTTAATAATTAATGCTGCATATTTTAAGTGTATACCGACTATAATGAAGCTTGATTTGGCAGCTGATTTTATACCCTGCTGTTGGTGGTGTAATTGTGTAGTGATGTATGACACTGTGATGGACAGGCAACCTTTTGCCTCATCCCTAAAAGGATAACGGCAGTGGAATTATAATATTTTACATGGGGTCAACGTAGTGCATACGAAACCTCTAAATTTGGCTAATTTTATTTTCTCCGATTAAAAAACATCGTCTAGCTAATGCTGAATACAGCTCTGACCTCTGATGTTGAAGATCTGTGTTGCTGTTCAAAAAAACAAAACAAGTCGCAGAGCTGACTGATTCTTTGGTCAGCAAAAATCATTGTGATGAAAAAAGTGACAACAACTTACGTTTATGTTTTACAATTGCAAGTAGGTCATTTAGCAGATGCTTTTATCCAAAGCGACTTACAATTACATGAAGCAGATAGAGGTTAGGGTCAAGGGCTCAAGGATGCTTACATGTAGGCCAACTCTGGGTCTCGAACCCACAACCTTCTGACTGGGAGTCCAACATCTAGACCACTAGACTACCCTGCCCCTCATGTTTTCATACAGTACATGCATGCACACATGTATGTATACATGGTTAAATTTTGGAGATGTGTATTCTCCCTCCCACCCAGTGTAAGACATTTTCTAAAGAGAACGGGATGTATTCTGTTTCCAACATAATGTCAGGCTGACCATGTGTACGATAGCACTTCTATTTCAGCTCTGATTGAACCAAAACAGTGCTTTATGGCTCTATGCTTTTCTCTCCCCTGGGGCCCTAGTTATCATGCCTATTCACGTGGCAAACACCCAGTGCACTAATTGCTGCTCTTTCCGGATTGAAAACCATAACTCCTGTGTCAGTGTCGGGAAAAGCCGCACTCAAGATCCCAGTTCCATTTTTAGGAGTGTGGCTTTTCATTCTGGCTTGCCATGCCTTATCATGATTATAAATGCATACATCATAAATTATATAACACAATATTTTCAACCATAGGACACCCAGGCAGTATCCAGATTCTCTTTGAATGATATTTGGTGTTTTTCCTTTTTTCCCCTCTCTGGTTATTTGTGTGCAAATTAGCTCTCTGATGGGTTTCTTGTCTTTCTCTGCTGTCTTATTGAGGTATCCTCAGACACAAGGTAGGCTTAGTTACCCATATGGTAGCAACAAAGTGGCATTAAAAGAAAAACATCATAATTTGAAATTGGGATGCAAATTCTTTATTTTTTTTCTCTGTCTTGGTGCTTTCAAGCTTATCCCTTGGACAGAAACTAATTAAAGTAGTGTGCTTAGGCTAACCATTACCACCATAGGCCTACATAAATGATAAATCATCCATTCCACTCACATTGGTTCCTCTTGACGGTCAAAGGAAATAATCAGTTCTTACGTTGTCTGTTCTATTGGCAAGTATTTAGAATAACCCAAAGATGTTATTTATGCAGTGCTTCTCTAGAACATCATCTGTTTTCTGTGTATAGTATATAGGCTATATATTGAATGTGAAATGTGGGATTTCAATCCGCCAGTTTTTGCAATTAATTTGGATTAAGTCCTAACTGTTCACTGTTGGCTGTTCTTCAAACACACATTTAGTATATATTTAGTGGAAGCCTTCAAATTTTGAATGACCTTTGGCCAGTGCTCTTAACTGCTGTCTTTATTTGCCAGGCACAGGTGAGACATATAACCCACAGAAGGTCTGTCTTTAAGGAAGATGCCAGTATGGCTGTATCGTTTTGAAAAAAAATGTCTCTCTCTCTCTTGCCCTACCGATCTTATCAGCCCTTACAGAACAACACGCACTCTGTGCACCTCATATCCTCAGAGGTTAGCTATCCCCACTGTGACTGAAAATACAGTTGGTGGCCTTCACATTCTGTGGTCCTAATCTCTGGAATGCACTTCCTGCAGTTGATAGAGGGATCAATTATGTAATATGTTTTTTATTTTTCCACAAAATGTTGGTCTGTGTGTGTGTGTGTGTGTGCATGCCTGCTGGCATGTCTGTGAATGTAGTAATATGATGTTTACTACAGTCGGCGAAAGAGTTGTATTTATGTGTATATATGCTATGGCTGGGTATTGGCACAGATGCCCCAATTCGATTACAATTCACAAGTTAGAGATTATTTTTTAGTACGATCCAATTTGATATTGATCCGATAGGAAAGAGATATCAAATACTATATACTGTAACAGCGTTGTTTAAAAAGCTCTAAAGGGAACACACATTTACAAATGCAAACGACTTGTGAAAACTACTAAAGAAAAGGCCAAAGACTTGTAAACGAGAATCTCTTTATTTGAGGAACACATGGGCACATGGGTTCCTTAAAAACATAACCAACCTGTCTCTTTCAAAGCACAGAAAAATTACTTCTGACTGAAAAGAATAGCTGAAAATAAAATGGGCATGTCTAAAAGTTGCATGTCATGTTTCACAAGGACTTTAACTTAACTTAAAATATGCGCCAAAACATTAGAGTTTGTAATTTTTATGCCCTAACGCTAACCCTAACCCTAGAACATAACAGGTTTGCTTCTATGCTTTCACAGGTGTTAAAACGAGAGATCGACATCTAACGGGGGGACTAGAAATTGCCTTTAATACAACAGTTAGGCTGTCAGAGCCCGTCTATTTTATTCTCTGGCTGTTTAACCATTGTGGAAATGAATTTAGAAAACCAGGAAAAATGCATTTTAGCCAAAAAGATTGATCTAGAGGACTGCATTGAACGCAAATCTCATGGGAGCGGGCAGTTTTAACTTTGCTGCAGGGAGGAGTGGGCTGTCAAAAAATAAACTGCGTGTCCCAGTGTGTGATCTCAGATCTTTCACATGGGGGTGTAACATGATTGGTCCGTTTTCACCCTATATTCCATATATCAAAATAACTGCTTCTGCCTGTTAGGACTAACTAATATACTGACATCTGATGTGAGAGTTGTCTGTCTTCCTCTCACTGTCTTTCTCTCCACATAGTTCAGGTCTTGTCTGGCTCCGTGCTTAGGACAGTCTGTACTCGATAACCCTGCTTTCAGACCCACAGAACACACACGCACTCTTTCTCTTTCCCTCTCACTCTCCCCCTCCCTTACCCTCCCTTCCCAATTAACATTCCTCAATCAGACACTGTGAGGAGGATGCGCCCCTTGGCACTGCTGCCTAGAACGACGCCAACGAGTGCCAGGAGGGATCGTATTGCCGTCTATTCCCTGCCATGCTCGCTCTCGTGCCTCTGAGTTTGTGGGCTTGTGGTTTGTGTTGGTCATGTGACATGAGCTTAAGCACTACTGTGCTTAAGCACAGTAGTGTGCGTTGCGCTTGATCCACCGCAGCCAATCCCCTCAGTGCCTGTTCAGCACCCTGCTGCTAACATTCCCTCCCCTCCGCCTCACCCATATCAGGCCCACGTTCATCCACCTTCCCTCCCTCCATTTGTAAATGCAGTATTTGCCCTACCCTGTGACCATGATAAATCCTCCGATAGCTTGCAGGATTATACAACCATGCAGAAGGCCTTGTCTGGCCTAGTCTGCCAAAACGGAGGCAATGAGCATCATTAACTATACATGGGGGTATGATGACAACTGATACAAACTCATAGATTGACCTTAACTGGTGGTGTTCATACCACCGGGGCCATCTGTGGACTGATGGTGGTATTTAGGTTGAACAGAGACCAAGGGAGTCTAGAGGGCAAAATGTTGGCGGGAATTTACATGATAGGCAGTTGCTCTGAAACACAACCCTCAAAAATGTCAATGCAGTTTAGATTTTAGTAGATTTCCTTCAAACGTTTTTTGGATTTGTTCAGTTGTTTGCTGTAATTAGACAACCAAACAAGATTTACTTTCTACCTCATTCGTCACTGGCCCTCTGATATAGCAGGAAGGAAAAAGGTCTGTTTTTAGTATTTTTCTGTCTCCTTCTCCCCTGTGCATTCTCTCTCCTTTCCATCATTCTTTAATTATCCTTGCAGTCAGAGGGAGTTAGTCTATCGTATTGCCTTAAACTCCTTTTAGGAAAGCATGATACAGTTAATTGGATGGGGAGACTACTTCATAATCCAGGCTATTACTGAAACAAGCATTTTTGACGTTTGTCTCCCAGTAGGGCTTCCAATGTCTAGTGATACTCAAGATTATTGCTGTGACGGTTTGGGCATTTTACTCGAGGTTAACCGCTAGGAAAATGTATTTAAAAAAAAACAAAAAAAACGTCAATTTAAAACTTGCCAGTCAAAATGTCTGGTAAAAATAAACCCGACATTTGTGTTTTGAAAGCGAAACAGCCTACTACATCTACAGTAGTAGTTCATTTTCTCGTGTTGTGGGCATGTCTGCTATTTCTGTAGGACCATATGAGTGGTGCTTTGGAATTAGCAATCTTTATCTTTTGATGTATCTTTTTTTAAACTATTAACTACTCTGTATTTGTGTTTCCCAGTTAGTTTTTGTGCTGCACCACAATCTACCTTCATGTGTTACAGCATTGTTACATACAATTAAAGTCCCTTAATAGCTCCTCCTGAGGGAGATAATTATAACACACACTGGAATGCTAATTATAATTAGTGATCTTCCCTAACGTCCTACTAAAGCCAATGTCATTTGGCTGCTACTTACTTGTCGTGTGGCCCACTTCCTCTGCACAGCAGACGGTAGATGAGAGATGATACCTTATTGTTTACTGTGATTCTCTGAATTTATTTCCCCTTGAGGATTAATAAAGTGTTATCTTAACTGTGTCTGGAATATAATTATGTATCCTGTTTGGGTGGGTTTACTGCCCCGTGTGATTGCTTAGAAAGAGGCTACAATTGCTCATTCGCTAAATGATGCGTAGTAGGTAGATCAGCTTGTTTAAAAGTAATTAAACTCATACAGAATGTGTATCACCATCTGACCTAACTATGTTTTTTATAAAACCAACGTTTCTGGCTAATCTTAATTCCAACCTTGCAGTATGTGGCCTCAGACTGCTTCTACTGTAACACATTTCTCACTTGATCCACATTTCGTCTGATCAGCAACCACTACTTGGGTGAATGAGCCTTAAGGGAAGTCAGTATGAATCAGCATCCTCAGCTGAACCCGTTGCTTACAAAACATTCCCTCTTTACTTTTACTGCACTAACGAAATGTCCCTGATAGGTAAATGCAGAAATGCTGATGTTGTGCATGCCATGTCCTACATCACCAGCAGTGATTTGAATCATCTGTATAACTCTCATGAGAGCATAAACTGCAGCTATACTGTACGTACACACACACACAGAGTATATCACTGTATTATGACAGCCAGCCCCTTATCGGTTATGTGGTCGGGCTTTTGAATCCTCAGCTGAAGTCAACTGATAAATGTAAAAGCTGTGCCTTTTTATTGCACACTTAAAGGGACTATTGGCAAGATGCTTTTGCAAGAATTGTTTCTTATTCATATTATTAACTACTACTATTACTACACCAATAATGACAATAGCATTGTTAATAATGAAGTTTGTTTGTTTTAATAAAATGTGTATACAACCTTTTAATTATATTTTATATTGTGGCCAGTATTGTATTTCCGGTTCATACTGGTGACCCCCTCTTCGTGCTAGCACGTGTGCACGGTCGGGGTCGTTAGATAGCAACAGTTTTTGGGGGGGTGGGGGGGCACGAAAAGCTGGTCTAAGATAACAGGAAGGGTGGTCTTCACTTCCTGTGCTGTTGGTTATTGATGTTCCTTTTATCTTTTGGTAAACATCTACTGACGCCAACACACACCCGCCTGGTTCCCTCGCTCAGGAATTAACTGGTCCTGCCCAGGAAGACTTCTGCTGCATTCTGTCAGTGGGTTGGGGTGGGCGTAGATAATCGCCATGGTGACCCTATCAGCATTCAATGCTTTTGAGCTTTTTAACGATTTCTGTGAGTGTGGCTCTGTGTGTGTTTGTTTGTGTGTGTGTCGTCTCCCAAGGGGTGGTAGCCCTGGAACACACAAATAGGAATCTCATGGTTTCTTTTTAATCTCTCACCTTTTTTTGTTTTGCTTTTCCTTTTTTTTTTTTTTTTTTTTTACTCCAAGTTCTGTCAATCACACTCTCTCTGTATTACTTAAAGGCCCCAAACTTTTCCAGTTTCCAACTGTCATGGTGGACAGACGTTTTCTCCATTTGATTGTAACTTTGTGTTTCAATAGGTGTGTTTTTTTTTTTTTTACTTGCCTTAGCTATTGGGGGGCTGAGTGGGAGGATAGGTGAGAACGGATTGCTTACATTAAATAAATAAATAATGACGCACCTTGGGCCAAATCGGCTTGTTTTACACCGTTAGAGGAATTTTGGTTAAATTACATGTTGGACAACTTTAAAAAGTAGTCCAATCCTGCAGACAACAGGTGACTACTACTTAATTTCATAATAGGGGATTTAAAGGTACACTCCTTGGCTGTTTCTCAATCTGCGTTCTTCTCTGTATTTGCGTTCTAACGGACTTGTGAAACGTCATGAGACGTCATCAGTCACAGCCCAGCCCAAAAGTTCGCATTAGCCAAGTACAGATCAAATACCCGGAAGTGTTCTCGATTTACTAAGGATGCATCTGGTGGTGACTTGTGTGGACTTCGGACAGCCATGTATCCCAGAATGCATTTCGCACAAACAAGCGGCAATGGCAGAGGAGAAAACTCACAACTGTAAGTTATAATTTTCGAAATTCTACTGTTGTGTTATGGAATGCAGTTTGAAGCAGGAATATAGTGGTTTAAACTTCAAATATGAGGTCGATTTATCAAAATAGAGCTGAGTTGAAAATTGTCTTCGACGTTTTTGGTGATGCGAGGTCCCGCTAGTGGGACAGCAAGCATACCTAGACAGCTAGCAAGATGACAGGGCGGTCAGCGCTCATGGTACCCCGCCAAGAATGTCCTTATCTCGGCAAGTGCTTTTGAAATTTGCCACCTACTCTAATGTCTCTATAGTGGTTAAACACGAGATATAATTAGTTTTGGGTCTATCTAACGGGCAATTGGTTACCGGCTTGGCTGAGGGCAATGTTAAGGTTCATAACTTTACCATATATATTTATTTAACGTGCTAGAGCGCTGTCTTTGTAATTTTGTTTGCTTGTCTTTATTCCCTATTTTACAAACTTGTTATATGTATTATATTATACGTGTTATAATGGCTATTATTGTGCATTAAAACTAACATATAAGCATAACATTTTAATCAAGGGGAAACCCGGGCCCTCTTTGACTGGTGGGCGGCCAATGAGAGCCTTTTCACCGGCAGGCGCTATTTGGCCAAATCTGGATGGGAGTGAGTATTGATTTTGAGTGCTTGTTTAATTGTCTGTATGTCTGGGGAAGGGTATGATGATAAATATCTTATTGAAGTGGCAGTGTGTCACTTAGTTTATGTTTTTTTTTTTGTCCAGGGACTTTGTTACCACTTCTGGCAAGTGGCATGGCAAAGATGTTTGCAGTTACCCTGTAGGAGGCTCTACAGGCAAGCCAGTAGACCACGACCGGCACCTCAATTTCATGGCTCCATCCGTGGGCTTTTTGCTGGGGGGGGGGGCATCTGGACCAGCATGTTGAGGCTGTTCCTGGACAGCCTGAAGGCTGGTTTTATGTCAGCGCCAGAAAAAAATTCCGCTGTATTCAAATATATAAATTGTTGTCTATCAGAATTAAATTTCCCTCTACCATATGACCTGTTTGGTCAAGGCCTTGCTTATGCTTGGGAAGGTTTCCATTTCTTTCATTCAGTATTTCTTTCATTTATGTAATATAATACAACACCCCTACAATAAATTTTAACCTCAAATGCAGATTGAGCGTACTGCGTCCTCCTGTCTTCGGTATATTTGTACTTCCTAGTTGAACTTCCCAAGTTCGTACTCCCAAGAACAGGAGTCCATACTTGGCTTACTTCGTATTGAGAAACGGCCGTTGTGGTTGAAACCAAAGTTACTAAAATATTGGTTTGGTTTGAAGCTCCTACGAAACTGCCTGTGAAACATAGACTGTTAACTGGGGGGAAACATTTTAGGGTTCTGGTGGATTCGATCCTTTTGCTCTTTCCCATTCTCTTTATTAGCATGGCTTCCATCTGCTTTACCTGCCATCCATGCACTGAGGAAGCAATTCCGTTTTAATGCATAATTTGTGTGCCGGCCTGGAAAGTGATGGTATACATTTGTACACTTGAATGTTTTTTTTTATATTTTTTTTTTCTCATTGCCAGGTCACACTTCAGGTGTGTGTGTCAGACCCAATTAGCAGCTGTCTCCTTCTGATTGCTTCTCCAAACCCAAACATAGTGCCCACATCACTGTATGCATGACCAATATGACAGACACATACAGACACAGATAAACAGACACACACACACAAACACACACACACACAGTACGTACAGTACACAGACATCTTAGTTCTTTCTCTATTATTATTATTATTATTATTATTATTTCTAGTGCTTTTTAAAATACTTTTAAGGTTTGGTTTCATATTGATTGATCAGATATTACCTTGTGTGCCACTCTCAAGGCTTGTATGTGGAAAAAATGCTTGAAACTTTTGACCATTGAATTGTTTTGGAACAATATCTTTAATATTCTGATGTGGATAAACCATTCCCACCCTATGGAAAATTTAGCAAAGGCAGAAAACCTTTAATTTTACCTTTGCATAAAATGGCCTCCAACTCCTGTCACCAGATGTCAAAATATATTGCAATTCTCAAGTCCCACACTGGCTCTTGGCAGGAAACCACATGTACCTGTCTGTCTTCAATTCTATTAAACAACAAACTGAAAGAGAAACACTGCCTCACCTTGCATTTCGTATAGTTATTATTATTCATTTGTGGTTTCTAACTGTCATTTTTGAATGTTTTTTTCCAGTATGTGAGCTGGTCTCTGTGTCTTTCTATCAGTAGCACAGCAGCAGTGAAATGCTGGCTTCCTAGCTCACTACTGAGCACATTTTAAAAGCACCAAGCTTGAATGCTGCTAATCTGTCTAAAGAATCCTCTTGTCTCCCTGGGAAGATCGGTCAGGCAGGATGTCACTGGTTATTATTTTTTAAAGCCTATAGGCAGGATACTTTGCTATATAATAAGGGCAGCAGTTGTGATCCATAGGTACGGTACCACTGTAGGACATTAGTTCAGTCACGCTGTCATGCAATGCCTATTAGCAAGACATGTAATATATAGGTCCAATGTTCACATAGTGTACATACTGTAAGTACCATATCTGGCTTGAATGTCTGTTGTCTTTTCTTTCTTTTGAATCCACAGACTTGTGCTGCGTGAAGCAGAAGCTACTGCAGGTGTAGTTGGCTGTAATAAATCATCCAGCACAATGCATGGCTCCCAATCTGTTTGATTTAGAACTACCTAAACTACCTGATAGAGTAATAATTCTGCGTCCCTTCGATGATTTGGAAACGTACTGTATGTGCTGCAACCCATCTGCAGTAGCCGCAAGAGAACATGTATCTGGGGTTCAATGGTTTATCACAAAAACCCCTCCACTCTCATTCTAAATATGTATTCGAGTGGGGGCCCTTATACACACAAAGAGTTACGATGTATTGTTTCATTTATAAGCATCTCCTGAGAACTCCAGTATTTATTTAAGTCTACAATCCTTGTGCAATGAATGTTAATTTAAAAGCAGACGTGTAATAGTGTGCTTGTATATTGTTTACCATATAACCTTGGTTTCTTCTCTCTGAGCACTAAGAGCAATACTTCACAGTTCACCCCCTCCACCCCCCAGCCACTTTTATTGCTACTCCGGACTCAAGTGTCACGTGAACGTGTCTGATAAATCCCATGTTAGAAGGCGCTCCAGGCTGTTTTCAATTGCGGTGGGAAAAAGTCTGAAGGTGCCAGTGGTGACCGTAGAGGCTTTTGGGGCAGCTGGTATACACGGCTTTTGTGCAGGTGCGCGTGATTAAACTGAACATGTTCCTCTAAAGTGAAATATGGCAGTGAGATTATTACATCGTTGTTTATCAGGAGCTATCCATCAAGCATGGCTGTAGAGCTGTGGGACAATAAAGCAATGCGGAATCGCAGTAATATGCTTCAAGTACGTGTATTTGTATACTTCATATACAGTATGTGTAGTTATGGTCTTGAAGGGTTTTGAAAGCCCACATTTCGAACAGGAAATAAATTACTACCCCCATAAATGTAGACCTTTTAATTAGACCTAAGAGTAAAAATATATTAGGAAAGTAACTGAAACCTTAGTAAGATGCTTGTAAAGAGAGGGGATGGCTTCTCTGGCATTAAGGTCTACTCTAGATGTTCAGTGGTAAATCAATGACAAAATTGGGTGTGTAGCAAAATGCACAATAACAAGGAAAGGTCGTAGCTGAGTCAGCTGAGATTGTGTTTTGTTTTTGGTAGTCAAGAGTAGGGATGTGTGAATATGTGTCTCGTCTGAATGGATATATTGTCTCTGTGGCACACACTCCATTGTCCACACGGTACTTGTCGGGTTTACCCGTGTTCCACACGGCTTTATTCCACACCACACAATAGGGTACAAGGCACAGGGCTTAAACACTGCCTGTTACTGACATGTATCAGAATACAAATGCTCAGAGCTTCCGCAAGGTTGCTCTCTGTTCATCTGCTCCCGGGGAGCTCTCTCCAGCTATGTTCACTCCCTGTTTAAAAGAGAGACAGGTGATTAGTAATTGCCCTCACCTGCCTCTCAGCCCTGTGAACCACACCTCCACACGTTCCCTCCCATAAGCATCAGAGCTAAACCACACCCCAACTCCCACAGTCTCTACTTTACCTTTTACATTTCTCTGTCTTGGAGTTTTTTTGTGGTTACATGTATGGCTAGGCAATTGACCATAAATGTGTCAAAACCGATATTTAGAACCTCTCACCGATTTAATCTCGCTCATCTCTGTTATTTTGGTTAATACTTTCCCCAAACCCTGAATTAATGAACTGTCCCCTTGAAATAATACCATGTTGTGTTCAGTAATGTGCCTCCGCCCTGTCCAACTAACTTTAGACCCGAGCAGCTTATACCAAAAATGGCACACTATATGCAAAAGATTCATGAAGAAGGAAAATAACTGGTGCCATTCTCTTGCTCCTAATCAGCAGTGTTGCATTGACATTTTTGCACATGGCATTATTTAAAATAAATAGATTTTGTTTAAAAGAGATGCAAGATGATATTTTCTATTTTTTTGGGAACTTGCTTTTCATAAAAAATTAAAATGTGACCTTTGGCTTTTTCACAAGACATTTTCATTTCAGGCAATGTGTGCTTTGATTTTAGCTGTTTAAAATATTCAATGAATAGCCATAAATAGTTAATCTGTGTGTTTCCCTCAAATTATTATAAAAACACAATGATAAGATATGAACTTCTTCATTTGAAAAAATATCCCACCTTTTAATAGTTAAGCATATTTACAGTACAGACCTAGTCAAGAGAACTATGAGGGCATTGTTAAAAAAGTGTATACAATAAATAATTGTTAATGAATTAATCATGATCAAGGTACAAGTTTGAAATAATCAGGATATTAATTTAAAGTCATATCGCCCAGCCCGTGTGTGTGTGTGTGTGTGTGTGTGTGTGTGTTGTGTGTGTGTGTGTGTGTGTGAGAGAGAGAGATGCATGGAACCAGTTCTACTGTGACTCTTGGTGACTTGAAGTTACAGATATTGTCCATCTTTCATCCCCCTCATCCAGCTTATAGCTGACTGTGTGCGCTGGCCTAGTTTGTGGTGTTGTTTCCGGTCTCTCCTCTGTTGTTTCTTCTGTTGGAGAAACCTACACTTCTTCAGAGGAATAATGACATGGTGGTCAAACCTGTGCTCCCACTCCTTCAGAACAGCAAATTTAGCAGTGTTGCTGGTCAGGCCAAAAAACAAGACGTCCTGTTTTGCAGCCAGCGATAGCTGATATTCAGTGAATTAGGTTCCAGGCAGAGGGTTTTATCTGTTTTAACAGACACAGACAAATAGCCTAATCCTAAAGCACATCATCTCCCAGCCCTCCTCTAGCATAAACCAGCCCCAGCCCACACCTCTACCCACCGTTCATCCAAGGTCATTTTGGATAACATCCTGGCAAGGCTAATAATTTGATGGGTTGAGCGTCTGACGCAGATGAATCACTATGATGCAATTTGATTAATATCTCATTGATTAATTAGTGATGGCGTTTGAATATAAGAAGTTAAGCTCCATCCAGTTTGCCCTGTACGGAGAGATGGCTGTTGTTTTTTCAAAATGGCCATTGTGCAAGTGCCTCATTGTACCTCAGCCCTCAAATGTCTTTTTGTACGGCAGCCTTTACTTTTCATACTTTTCATACTTTCTGAAGTGATAACGGACATCTGATGGTAGTGACTCAGACAAAGTGAAAGGATCCCCCAGAATCCCATATCTCTACCAGCAAAAGTGTTGCCAGCAATGAGGCAGGGGTAGAGAATGGTTTAAAAGTTCTGTAGAAGGAGTAGAGAGCCACTCGGTTTCAACCCCTGGCAATTTACATACACAAATCGAGGAGTGGACCTTTTAAGGGCTGTATTTATTTATTCTTGTTTTTTATTGTTTCTCTCCCTCTGTTTTGTCACCAGTGCGCTACCTGTTGAAGAGAAATGTGAGCCCAGACCTTTGCAATGAAGATGGCCTCACAGCCCTGCACCAGGTGAGCTTAACCATGTGACTTTCCTGCCTGCTAGATAGACAGACAGTGAGTCTGTCTGTCCGCCCATCCATGCATGTCTGTCCACTTCCCTCTGCCAAGCATTCATTGTAGAGTATATTGTTATGGAGAAGAATGTCTCTAAAATATTTGTAAATGCCATGATCCACAAATATTCCACGATTTACAAAAGTGTTTTGCTATTTTCTTTTGGGTTGGCTTAAAACAACTGGGTACCTTTAGCAGAGTTAATATATACTATCGAAAATGTTGTCACGCAAAGCGGTAATAAATAATGATGACTTGTATTTACAAATCATTTTGAGATATTGTTCTCCCCGTATATTGTTGTCTTTTCATAGGACAAAAACAAGCCTTAATTATGTGTAGTCTGTTTTCTTAGTTTGTTTTGCTTTCTGCAGATCTTGGGTTGATAAGAGTGTGAAATAGTGACTGCTGAAATCTAATTTAATTAAAAACTTCAAAATTAAAAAGTGTTCCGTAAAGAAATCATTTCCATGGCAAGCACGGATGGCCTGTTGGTCATGTATTTTGTCACTGAAAAGAAAATATATACTTTTCTACCCTTTTGTTACTGAGAAAATGAAGCAGGTTTATAGCAGGTAATTAATGAAGGAAATTAGGCTCTTTTCGTCCTTGGTCATTATCAACAGTCACATCCCTTTGACTACTGAATAATAATACATAATAATGTCATTATGAGCCTATAAATTATCCTTTGCGTGCAGGAGAAAGTTACTCAGCTCATCAAACATCTCAATATGTGTTGCCTCATCTGCATATCTGTTAACCTGTTCTACAGTGCGCAGACCCTGGGGAAGAGCAGTATTGTGAAATGAGGCAGGGGTTCACTGGAGCTCTTACCCATGCAAGTGCCAACTTGCCATCATCTTCTCCATTTCCTAATGTTATGCTTTCTTTTTTTACCCATGCAACTGGCAGACATGCCGTCATTATTGACACATAGATCACAAACCCCTCCTCAATTCTCTCTACCTGTATGCTCTCGCTGTCAAGAATATATACTGAGGAATGTATACTTCCCCCCACCCCACCCCACCCTTGACCGCCCGAGGCTTGGTACCCTGGCTGCTGCTGGGAAGCAGGGAAATTAGCCAGTAAATTGAAGTCCACCAGTCCAACAGCAGTGTTTTGACTGCTATAGGCCGTTGGCTGGGCAGCCAAGAGGTCACATTGACCTTTAGTGAGCTGTGAACAGACGCAGCAGCAGATAATCTGATGTTTGGAACGGTCAGCCAGGACAGTGGCTCTATCGCCAGACCTTTTCCAGTTTTGCTGTACTTTAAAATAAACCCTGGAGCGGGAACAGATACAGTACATCTATCAGACACACCGAGTGAAAATGTCCATTAACACACTGGCCTGTGTGTATACTCGGGTTTCCTTTGACAGCAAGGTGGACACAGAGACAGAAACTCAAAGAAGCAGAAACATAAAGATGTAGACAGGCTGTGACGGAGAGAGAGAGCGAGCAAGAGGGATGGGGTCGGGGTGCAAGAGAGAAAAGGTGATGTTACACTAAATGAAATGTCATACGTACCAGGGCCTGGCCTCCCCTCACTGACATGGGACATTAATCATTTGACAGCGCACAGTGCTACTGAGTACACACCCACACACACGTGCATGTGCATTCACGCCACCTCATTCTTTAAGGAGGACTTATTATTTAGTGAAAGCGCGTAGATGGCTTACTTCTGACAATTTACTATTCTTTTCCACGTTGTGGAAAACCACGCTGTGGTTAAAATGTGTCTGACATTTTTTTTTAATAGTTTGTGTATATCTGCGTCTATACTGTATATCTCAGATTAAACCCAGAATTTTCTAATGTGTGTGTGTGGTGTACGTCTGTGTGCATTGGTGTTGCCTACTAGCACATGGGACCAAATGACGGCACAGATGTTGGAGATAAACTGGGTCCCTGAGTTCAGCAGCAGGGCACACCGTCTGTGTGCATTTGCGTTTGAGTGTATTTGTGTGTGTAACGATGAGAGATAGTGGAAGGAATGTATTTTGCAGGTTTAGTCTTTCAGCTCTTAGCAAATATGACCCAGTACATCATAACTTGGGCACTCCTCAATTAAATAATACATTTACTTAAGTGAGTCAAACGTAAACACCAGATATGTGCCTAATCTTCTTAAAGCTGATCCTAACGGAGCAGGAAAGAAAAAGGAGATATACTGTGTGTGTGTGTGTGTGTGTGTGTATATGTGTGTGTATATATATATATATACTTTTTCTTTCCTGTTTATATATACTGCATATCTATATAGTGTGTGTGTGTGTGTGTGTATGTGTATATATATATACATACATACATACTGTATGCATGCCATGAACACTGTAGAAGATGGTCCTAGTGATGCCATCGATGACAACACGCTGTCCACACACTTTAGCTTTAAGCCTCAAACATTAATTTCCCTGAGCGCCAAACAACTAGCTCATTGGTGTATAAACAGTTTATATTCTTGGCTATCAAGTTGCCTAGGCCCGGACTCCCCCCTGACTGAATGGAATATTGTAGTGAAAGAATGCATTACAAGCTGTTACATTTTACACAAGCTCTATGTTTTTACTAGCCCCTTTCTCTCTGTCTGCGCTGTACAATCTTTACTGTACAGTAGACTTCCAGTGTAAAAGCCTAAAATTGAGCCTGGCCTATAAATTTTGCATCTTGACCATTCAAAAGCACTTAGCCTTCCACACGCCCTTTCATCCATATTAGAGTCTTATCCCACAATCCACTTCTCTCAACCTTATCCCCAGTCCTGATCACAGTCATAGTTATTCACAACTCTTGTACAACCCCACTGTCAGTCAAGGCCCGTTCCATTTTGGCCCAGGTTCAGCCCTAGTTCCAAACATTAGGCTGTAAAGTTCAGTAAGTTCAGTCCTATTCCAATCCAAATGAATCCTGGAGTTCCATTTTACCTTTAGGCAGCCACAACCCTCTTATCCCGCTGGGAATGTCATAGCAACACTGACCAGTGTTTTATTATTTTAGTTTTTTCCCCTGCATAATCTTGGTCTTTGTCCGAGCCACTCCTTGTCTGAATAGTTTAGTCTGTGAAAGGCACATTATTTCCTTCCTTGAATCATTGTCTTTGTCCAGAGAAGATGAGGCTTGGTAGTATACAAGAGACCTACAGTGGAAGGCAAGGAGATTAGTCTAGTGACCAGTTAGCATGTAGGTTAAAGTATGTAGAGTTTAAGTCAAAAAAAGGTTGTAGGTTAGCACTTAGCTAGTGGTTTCTCAATAAAAGCATCTCCAAGGCCTTTGGCAGTTTTGTAATGCTTTTATTGAACTAGTTGAATTAAGTATACATTGTATACATACACAAGAATACAAATCTCCAGTTCTGACAAAGAGAACCAGACTGCCCAATTTGTATCACTTACTGTCTACTATTAACATTTAATTGATTACCGTACACTAGCTTAGTTGAAGTTTGCTAACTCATGATTTAAGGTGAAAGCCTCCCACAACTTCCTCTGTCTTATCCTCTGAATGCCCTTGTTTGCTACCCCAGAACTGTTTGGCACTAACTCTTCACGGTATAGGTTTCCACTTCTGCTTCCGACAGCTTAATGAGGAAGTTATTAAATGCTTACCGGCAAATATTCTTTGTCTCGGTTCGGGCCTTTCTCTGTTCCTGTCTGTCCACCTGTTACAATGTCTTGTCCCCCATCCCCCCCCCCCTATCAACTCTTGTTCATCCTCCTCATCTATGCCTTTGTGACAGTAAAAAAACCCTAGCGTGCACGGCAGCACGTCCTCTGTGTGTAAATCTAGGTTAAACACGTAGGCCTGTCTGCTCATCTTAAACACTGCTAGCACTACGAAACGGAGAATATCTTCTGACTGGAAAGAAACACTCAAGTGTTGTTTATGGTTGTCCAACTGCCACGCAGCATCTATTTAATCTCTGATCTATCTCGCTGCCATCTCTTTCCATTTCATCTGCTCATTGTTTCCATCACCTCAACTGTGCTGCTTTGTATACAGTATTCATCTTTTTAATTTCTAATCATTATAATATTTTGTACTCTTTCTACTCTAAAATATAATGTGCATACACCTTTTACTTTTAATGGTTTAAGGCTTATGATTGAGTATAATGTATATTTTTTCCTTGTTATGTCCTGTTAAGTGTTTGAGTGGGCGTGGTTGCATCATTTTGGGGGTGATAGATGGAAAAAGTTTCTGAACCACTGTGCTAGAAACTAGAAAACCACAGACAGTGACCTGCAGCTCATCCACTTTTGAAAACGCTTGTGGTTTTGGTTGTTGTATTATATCTTATGACAGTGGGAAAGCTGAGAAGAAGACACGGTAGATCAGACCCATGAGAAAAGATTCAGGCAGGATTTGATCTAGAGCCAACTTCAGTGCACCTGCTGCTAACAGTGGGGTAATTTATGATCTGCTGCACTATTTCTTCTGTAATAACATGCCATGGTATTGCGTCCTCATCTACATGCTAGTAATACGCCGAGCATGTCTCGAGCACCGATGAGAGCCTGTTGATTACATTTGCACAGTTAAATTTTTCAGTCTTCTAATCTGTGTCATGCTGTATTGTCACATCTTTGTCATTTTGTTCTTGTCATTTGCATCCTCTTTGTGGTTTATGTTCTCTTCCTCAGCTCCTCTGGTACTCTATTCTTGACAGTTAGAACCCCCTAGAGAAAGCACTTGAGCTCGTACTCTATGTAAATCCCAGATGAACAGATAGCGTCGTCTGCAGCTCATTTCAACATTTCAGTCCCCTTGAGTTTCCGTGATCTACGTGAGGGGTTCCTGCTTGATTGCTCGGTTACACTGTCACAAAGGTGATCTACAAGGTGCTTTTTTTTCTCAGATGCTACCTTGTACTGTAAGCCTTTTTTCACAAGGTGCATTGCTAATTTATGAAGAAGATTTTAAAATATATCCCAGACATTATAGGTTGGTCTGTCATTGTCTAGAACAACTAGAAACAACACTTCTCTTGTTGTTTTGACCTGTTACTAACCTGCATCATTCAGAACGCTCATGAAGATTTGTCGCAGTTTAAAATGGTCCATAATTAGGTTTTGGTATTCCCACTCTTAACCACGACTATCTATATATATATATGTTTGTTTTATTCTTTTTTTAAATTCAAGTTTATTACATCCTGTTTTCTGTATTTCCATCCACCTTTGTTTCCAGTCTATCTCACTTCCATCATCTGTGTGCCTCTAAGCATTCGGCAAGGAATTTCTCCCTTGAACACTTCATATTTTACGCTCTATAGGCCTATATCAGTATTCTGTGAGGAGTTTTCATTCCAAAATGTGGCATTTCTGTCCGTTCTAATGCTTATGTTCACTTCTTTTTATAATATTACATTTTAAAATGTGACCATAATAATTTGGTTTAGTTACATTTTTCAAACCCATTTACGTTCATTTACGTTCTTTTCAAAATCTACTCAATCCAGTAAACAGTATTGCACAAGGCTAATTCAAAGGCATGTACTGTACATAGTTATGACTATACTATTGTATAGAGAGCATAACCAAGTACAAATGCCCTGATTGGCCCATGTACTAGAGTGTTTGGTTTCAAAGTGATCCCTTGCCACTAACTTAATGTAGGTGACGCCTAAATACAATAATCTAGAAAGTTCACGATTGTAGCTTTAAGCACTACATAAATTATCCTTCTAAAAGTGCATCTTTATAACTATTAAGGCTTTATAGTACATTTAGGTGCTTATAGTTGAGGGATATTCGAGGCTTAATGACTAAAGGCCTAATGGAGCCGTTAAACAAGCTATACAACTATAAAATATGACAGTCATTTTAAAATCGGACTAGAATCCTCCAGAATCCTCCTCCTGCCACTCCTTTAATGTTTCCAACCTCTTAATGTCATGTCTGCCCCCCATTCCCCTTTTATTGTTTTCTTCTCTGTTGTCATTGTCGTCATTCAGTGGCATGTCTCTACTGTGCCCACCCCAATTAGCTCTGATGGAGAAAGCGTCTGTTGCTGACAGCATCTTGGTTGGAAAAAATCCTCCCCACCTAGTTCCTACAGAGAAAATACTCTTAGTCCAACTCTCTCCTTCTCTGTGGTGGGTGGGTCTGTCTGAGTTTGTGTGTTTCTATTATTGCCTTTACATCCAGTGCATAACCCACACAATGAGTTAGATTTCAGAGTGACTGCCTCTAAAGCAGCCTAATGTATTCTGAACAATACTCAATGGAATATGCTATTAAAGGAATTTAATTTAGACACAGTATGACTTCCGTGTGCCCCCTTTCTTTGTCGCAGACCCTGCTTGAGGAAAACTGTTCTATGCTTTTTCTATGTGCTATGAGGTACTGGAGTGTACATACTTAGTACAGCATGGCAGGCTCATCACCGAATAATTATATGGTACGACGGGCAAAAAAAATGGTGCATGTCCACCATCCTCCAGACGAAGAGGAAAATCTTGTGGATTATGGGGGTGTTTTCTGCACTTGTCACTCAGTAGAGCTGTTACACTACACTTAAAATATTTTACTGGAGTACATACAAAACGAAACTCCTTTTCTCCTCTGTCTCTGCATTCTTTTTTGTGCTCTCCTTGACCGCTGTAGCACTTTTACATAACTGTCTCTCGGGCCTAGCTTATGAAAGGGGACACTCCTCAATTTGTGTCTGGAATTCCCGGCGTGGTTGACTCCTAAAGCACATGCCCCTCCCTCACCTGAGTGCTGAGTGGCTGGCACTGTGCTCTACTCCTCCCCCTAGACAGCTCATAGACCCACACCATTCTCTTCTTTCTGCCGGCGCTCCGTTCATATGTTCCTATGTTCCTCACCTATTTCTGTTCCTGTACCCTTCTTTTCCTTCTCTGCCGATATCCCCCCATCCTTCAGCTCCTCCTTCCACATACACTTCCCTCTCTTTCCCCATTTTTTTTTTCCCACATACACTTCCCTCTCTTTCCCCCAAGGTTTCTCCTCAAACAATCACACCATCTTTACCCTCTCTTCTTCTGCTCTCCATGCAGTGTTGTATAGACAACTACGAGGAGATGGTGAAGATCCTACTTTGCAGAGGAGCGAGTGTCAATGCCCAGGACAATGAGCTGTGGACCCCGCTGCACGCTGCTGCCACCTGTGGCCATGCAGGCCTGGTGAAGATCCTCATTGCAAAGTAAGACACTCACTCATTCCCCACCAAGAGCGCAGGTGGGAGGCTCCAGTGTTGCAGGTCATTAACAGCATTAGCATTAGCACTAGCATTAGCATTAGCAATCGGTCCAGAGACAGGATCATGGGCGTCACTAGAAATGTATGGTTTGGGGGGGGGGGGGGGCTAAGAACCTTACCCCCCGCCCCCCCCAAAAATATTATCTTAATTATTAGCCCGAATTTTTTCAAGGTGCAGGGTTTTGTTTTGTAAAAGTTAAACTAACCCGGCCGGTTGTACGCCG